>JZKD02S1493952.1:87236-130925 GCA_000966675.3 Picea glauca
GCACAATATATGCTCAATTCCAAAAGCATCTTAGTGTTGTAGTAAAGAAATTATGCTAATTATTCTTGCTGAAGCTCTGAATTAAATTACAGGGAAGTAACCTCCCTATTGCAATTCCTTAAAGATCAATCTAAGAATCCTGGATTACATTAAAATAACACTTGCAATGGGAAAGAACATCTATTCTGTAATAAGAGAACAGGACCCTTACTCTCAAACATAGACTTCAGCATTAACACTCTTTTCATGAAAACAATAATGCAGGAAACAATTAACTCTATCTAACAGAAAACAAAGCCACCTAGTTCCTTTCTTTCTAAGCAGGAGCCTTGAGCCTTACTTCTGTTTAGCACACTTGTGAGGTTGAGGTTTACAGAGAACAGGGCAGTCTGATACCTTCCCTTCTGAGCAGGGATCCCTAACCCAGTTTCTGGCTAACACTAATAAAAGTTTACATAGAACAGGATGTTTTGGTTCTTTCCTTTCTGAGCAGAAACCCTTAACCCAATCCCTGGTTAACACACTTGCATAGGTAAAGGAAATATATAGAAGACAAGGTGTTGTGATTCATTCCTGTCTGAGTAGGAACCCTTTAACCAAATCTTTGGCTAGCACACTTGCAGAGGTAAAGGAAATCTACAGAAGCCGAAGTATTTGGATTCCTTCCTGTCTGAGTAGGAACCCTTTTAACCGGACTTCTAGCTAGCACACTCGCAACAGTAAATGAATTCTACAGAGGGTATGATGTTCCGATTCCTTTCTGTCTGACCAGGAACCCTTAATCAAATCTCTGCTAGCCTCATAAAATCATCACACAAGATTGCTGATAAAAAGAATTACAAATCCCATTCAATAAACTAAGACAGAGTTAATAGTGTTTCAGCAAAGCGAAATTCATTAAAACAGTGTTTCAACAAACAATAGTTTAAACCAAGCATGAACAGAAATTATACTAACACACTTCTAACTAATGGGTGGATCTTGTGATGAAGGTGGGCCCTCCCTTCTCACAAGATTCCCCTGAATGAAGAGCTAGAGAAGGATACTCAAAACAATCTTATATTCATCTGTCGAAATATCACATTACAAATTGAAAAAATAGAATACGTCCCGCTTCTCTGCAGTTGCTTCAATATATCAAAACTTGGATATCTCGAATGGTGATTTCCTCTGATTTAAAGAGGAAATCCCTTCGATACAATCATTACAATGCATATCTGAATCCTATCCTAAGTCAGATGTTCTTTCTAAATCAACATAGGATGTCCTAGTCTCACGCAACCGAATGCTATTACAGGAACTGAACGAGATATTGCTGTTACGGCTGGTGTAACAGCTTCTTCTTCATCGTTGCTGATGCTGTTTCAGCATCACAATTCGCGGGCTGTTTCAGCCACGTGAATTGTGCTCTGACTGTGTTGACCGCTGACTGTGGCAGCTTCCTTGTGTTTCAGCATCGTCAGTTCTGGCGGTTTCTCTGTGTTTCAGCATCTGCAACTCTGGACTGTGTACTAGCTCCGTGTTTCAGCATCTTGCGACCTCGGACTGTATAGCAGCTCCGTGTTTTAGCATCTGCGGCCTCGGACTGTGTAGCAGCTCCGTTTTTCAGCATCAGTTCTGTGTTTCAGCAACGACGGCCTTGGACAGTTCTGTGTTTTAGCAATAGGCCTTGAATGAAAATCTGCAGCTTTGGACACTTATGCATTTCTAATCAATGGTTAAGTACGAGAGTGATGTAAAATATTATGCAAAACAGATTAAACATATAGTAATGAGAAGGGACGTTGTATACCTTTGAGATGATCAGATAAAGTGATATTATGAGTCTAAATGTAGGTGATCAAGAGTATAATGGTGGCAAAAAGTATAGGCAAAAAGGTACATTGTGTGGTCCTAACAAGCTCGTTCTAGGATTTTGTTGCACTCCATGTCCAAGATAACATAGTTTCCAATCCCAACATCTATATAATATTCCATTAATTCATTATCCTTCTTCTTGAAGGAAAAACGTTTTCTGGGTTCACGAGGTACTTTAATCATTGCTCCCTCCTTGCCTGGTAACATCATACAAATGCCATCATTCATTATATATCCACCGATCATGGTGGTCCAATCTTATCCTGGCACAACCCCATATGCTGGAGGTAGGTCTAACATGATAATATTAAAAACTGTGATGATATGGGGGCTTGCTGTAATCCAGGCATAAAAATCCTTGATTTCTCTATATGTTGACACTTTTCTAGAATCGATTTCATATATGCTTTCACCAGTTTCATAATACTTAGTGCAACTCATGCCCAATGCTTCCATGACCACAAGTGGTATTATATTATTTGTCACACCAGTATCAACTAAACAATTATGTAATGAAACATCATGGTCTTCAATTAAAATGTAGAAGGGTGAAATTTTACCTCTCAGCTTGGCAGTTGACGGGCTCTGGTTCTATTTTGGAGTGGTAATGACAACTTTAGTTCTTTCTAATGGATCATCCAACAAATTCAAGATGTTTTTCCTCTGCTGAGGAATATTTACCTCTTTCATAAAAGGCAGAGTTATCCTCAACTTACTTAAGTCCTCCATGACACTATATGTCATTTGAGTGGAGCTTGATGCCATATATTGCCTTGTGGTTCCATCTGTCACTTTCTCATTCAACACTTTTTCATTTTCTTTTTCCTTTTCTTTTTCTTTTTCTTTTTATTTGTCAAAGTTGCCTTTATTCTTTGGTCTATTTACAAGGTAGCGTTTTCTTGTGAGTTAGGATTGTTGTCGCCCTCTCCAAATATATACATGGACGTCTCACATCCGTCCATATGCACTGTCTTAGAGGTTTCATCAGGTAAGTAATAACCTTCTTTCTCAATTAATTGCTTGTCATATACGTCATCCAACACAACCGTGTTTAGAGTAGGATCTCTGGGAACCCTTGGTCTCTGTGGTCATCAATATTCTTGAACCCGACTCTATTTTCCGGGGGAGGGTTCCTCCTTTGTTCAAGAATCAACATTCTTAGGTTTGATATGTAATTATCTCCCCTTCTCAGCCTGGTTATTTTGTTCTACATTTGTCTGATGGTTCTATTCAACTGTGCAATTTCAATTCTTTGCTTTGTTTCCTGCGCCGCCACAGGATCAATTTTTATGTCAAGTATGGTTCCTTTAAAAAATCATCCTTCTGCCATTTGATTATGAGCCGTCTGAGGTTTGAATTCTTCATTCATTCTCGAGCTGGAATCTTCTTGATTATTAATATTCAATCCTCCCATCTGCCTTTGTACTCTTCCCAGTATAATTTCGGGGTCGACACCCATTTCAATCATAATTTCTTCCATCTCAGTGGCCTTAGTCATTGCTTCCTCCATAGTATCCATTTGGGATGTTCTGATGACATATTTTACATTCAAGGGAATTGAATTATAACAACCGAGAATGACCGGGTCATTTGGTCTTTTGTCTTCTGGGATCCTACTCAAGGTATTATTAAACCCAAGATTAAAATCTTGTATCCTTTCGTTCTTCCTCAACCCAATCTGGGTGAAGTCTGTGAGGAGGGTATGATAGGAAATTGGAGGGGAAAACATAGTTAGGAACATAGCTTCAAGGTCATTAAATGAGCGAATGGATCTACTAGGAAATGTTGTATACCATTCATAAGCTCTTTCTGATAAAGTTTGCAGGAACAACCTCACCATGAAATCATCATATTCAACTCGGTGAAAGTCACAAACGTCAAGAAATAAGTTCAGATGCCTCTTTGCATCAATTGTCCCATCTCCAGAAAATTCCTTTAAGGTGCCCTTAGTGAGAACATGGAGCTCATGTTGTTCACCTATGATATTAAGAGGGGAATCTCTTACCCTCCTTCTATTTCCAAACCCTGGGATTCCTTGGTTTCTTGTGGCATCTCTTTCGCCTCCTTGTCTCTCCTCATGATGCTCATTTCAGGGTTGTTTGTCTCTCGCTGCCATTTCTGAGGAGACTTCAGGATCAAAATTTTCACTTCTAAGGACAAAGAGTTTCTTTCTTTTACTTTTGGTAATGGGTCCCTTGTATTCATCCAACTTCAATCTTGACCTTGTTCTTGTGATGCTCTAGCTAATATTTGATTTCTTCGATCTTGTTGTTCTTCTCTCCTCTTTATTAATATGATTTCTCTTTATTCTTCTTGGACTAAGATCTTCTAGGACCCTTCTAACTCTTCTCGAGTCAGGGCTGTTGATATTATCAGATTATACAACTGGTGTAAAATGCTTTGTTGATTATTCAATCCAATTTATAAATGGGTCTGATTACCCTAGGGTAAAGTCATATATTCTTTCATTACAATGGTTAGGTTTCGAATTTTCAGTTCATGTCCCTTGTATGGTCTCCAAAAATGTTGACGCTTGAATTCGTTAGGACCGAAACGACAACCTCACAAGGATACAAATCTCCGTGCATTTTTATAGAGGTGGTACTCCTCTGTTCGATATTTTTAAAATGTGGGACTTTTATAGAAGTCCGTCGAAGGAAAGTAAAAATATATTTAAAAGAAAGTTCTTGAGAATGAACCAAGAAACACATACATTCATACATTTAAAGCAAATAAACAAAATTTCTTCACATCCATCATAGTAGGGCTAAAGATTTCTGATCACATAAAAAATTAAAAGAAAATGATCCCCATGAATAAGAGAACTTTGATAAAGTGATACATGGGCATCTCAAATGAATACAATGATAGATCAACCTCAAATAATTTATATTCAGAAAAATTGGGTTACAAAGTACAGTCAAGATTGTTCCCAAAATAACTCTCTTGGAATTTCTAAAAAATATATAGTTCAATACATATTCTCTGAAATTTAAATGTGTTTGTCATAATGACTCGGATTGGGGCTCCCGTGGACCATAAAGCAAATATGTATAAGAATTAAGTTTGTATAAAGAAGAAAGTGGGCGACTGAAGACAACAAGACCTGGTAAGAAGAAAAAGGAAATTATCACTCTTCGGTTAAACCTTTATATTTAAAGAGGTGGAGTAACTGGATGAAGAGATTGATAAAGACAAAAATATGTGATCAATATTGAAATTACTATGATGGTATCTCATGTTTGTCACTTGTTCGTTGATGTCCTTTTATGGATTTCATCAACGGTTATAGGAACCGCCTCGATCGTCCTTTTCCCTTCATCGGTAAGTTTGTTGACAACCTTTTTAAAACACTCCTCGATGTAGCTCCTCATTGGTGCCACATTGATTTAATGCCGGATTTTTATATTTAAGAGCTTGCTTTCCAAGTCCCTTAGATCAATATAAATATTCCACAAATCTTCTTCAATATCTTGATTTTTTATCGAATAATTGACTAGCCAGTTTTCTACGTCATCTTCACTATACTCAAGAATGCCATAGAATTTTTCAAATGATAACCCTTTAAAGATATCAACTTGTTCGTCAAATTATTGCTTGGTTAAGAACAATGAGTTGAGGATCAATTTGGGGTCTTGGACCTCATTGGTGCTCCCGACTAGGTCAATCTCATTCAACTTTTTGAATAATTCTTTTCTTTTGGTTATGGCTTGGCTGCATGCTTGGACAATAATATTAAGGTTCTTAACCTTTTCCTTCCCGCATGCGTTTAGTTATTTTATCCGATTCGTAGAAGGGAGATACTCCTCTCTTCTTCTCAACTCTATCATATTGGCAACTTTAAAACCAAAGGGTACAACCGTGTCGAGGTAAAAAACTTCTTCATTTTTCAAATCTTCCTGTAAATATTCATGAAAGGCATGTTCTCTTGTTCCAAAAGAGACCATGCTCTTTGACATATCCCAAGCCTCTATAGTTAATTCCATTCTTTTCTTGATATTTTTCTCCACATAGCCCTGGGCTGATGTGAGAAGGCTTGTCAATCCTTTTAATTTTGCTGCAGGTGTGGTAGGTTTGATCATTGCTAAAGGACTAGCAAGTACTAGAAGAGGCATTAAAGTTTGCTCCAATTCTTTGATTTAGTCCTTTAACCTATAACTCTCTGCTTCAAGGCCTCCAATAGAATTATCCACAACATCTCTAGTTGCTCGGTGAATTTGGGAAATTTTGGAAGGCCGCATGTTCCGTAGGTTAATCTCTGAACGATATTTCCCCTCTTTATTCTTTACATATCTTTTCTCAATAATCAAATTTTTGGACTCGCTGTAAAAAAAAACGATTTGAAATTAAAAAAGAATCTTCTTCATTGAAGGTCTCCCTTTCAATTATTTCCATGTGAGGATTTTGGTGAGTAGTGTTCTCTAGCTGGTCGACGTTGGGGAAGAATTTTTCGATGTCAATTTTGAGTTCTATATCCTTGAGGGAGAGACCGTGGATATCGCTTTCACCTCGAGGTCCCTCCTCTTCTTTCACATGTTTTTTCTTTTATTCCTCAAGGGAATCTTGTGGGAACTTTCAATTTTTCCTGAGGGAGGGTTCTTATCTCCTCCTCTGCCTGAAGAACTATGGGTTACTTTCTTAATTTGGTGGGCCGTTGGAGCATTGCTCCGAGATGTTGTACTTTTTGGACTGACAGTCAGGGATTGGGCACTCTTCTCACCCGAACCTTTTCCTCTCTCCCTATACGACTCATTGCTGATGAGTATCGTTTCCAGGTCACCAGTGTCACGAGAAGGATTTCCTGAGACATTATCTCTGTCTTCATTCAAAATAACATTAATGAAATAATTGCGGAAACCAACAGTCAATAGATGTTCTAAAAAATTCTGCCAGTGTCGAACGCTTTTACTCTTTCAACATATTTTAGATTCAGGCTCTGGAAGTGGCCTGTGAATTCATCAATCCTGTTCATATTTTTGAATATGAAGTCCCCAACTTTCCAAGGAAAAGGTATGAATTGCATTTTTCTCTTTTCATGGAAAAAATGCAACCAATAGTTGTACTGCCTTGCTATTTCAACAAAAAACATTTTGTCAGATATGTGGCATGAAAGGAAAGAAGGATTTTCCATGGAACCAAAAATCCTTATAACATTATAATTTTCCATTTGTTCCAGTGTCCCCTTCCTATCCAAGAATTTACTCGCTTGGTCAGACATCCAGGGAGTGTCCTTTCCAAACAACAATCCTTTAAAAACTGAGACAAAATCATTAAAAACTTCATAAAAATGCTAGGAGGCCTTGTGCGTCCATAATGTTTGACACCAGAAGGTTACTAGGTTGAATTTACAGTTTACCTTCTTACACACAAAAAATCTCAGGAACTGACTGCAATGCGCTATCACGAAAACCAAATAAGATGACATAAATAATTTCTTCTCCTTCTTGTATGGGGACAATTAGGAAGAGATTTCAATGGAAATCAACTTATCCCAATCGAAGATAGCCTGTTCTTTGACCGTAAAATATAGAATGTAAAGAATCATCCAGGAGATGATGACTATAGTTTCTTGTCCTATTATCCTCATGAAAATCCATGTAATTTCCCGGAAGATATTTTTAAATGAGCCAACCTGCAATCTTGTGACGTCCTCGGGGACAACCGCTAGGTTCTCTAAGATTTCAGGTAAGAGGTCCAATCCATTGTCATGCTTCTTCCCAAGAAATACTCTCAATATACAATCCCCACTATGCTTGGTCCAACTTTGGAGGGGTTATTTCCTCTACCTTTCCTTACGTGACCTTGTGTTTATCCCCTGTGTTAGAAGGGGGTCCCGAATGACTCTTACGACACTGGAATTTTGAAACTCCATATCACATACTCCAATGTTTGTTTAGATGGCCTTGAAGAGTTTCCTCTTCACACCTATTTCAAGGCCCTAAATCCTAGACTAGTTGGTGAAACCTACAAACAAAAAGTCTAATAGATTTTAAGTTAAGCGTTGATTTTATTATTGGATTGATTTACTCAAAGGATATGAACATGCATCATGTGGTGTTTGGAAGAGACGAAAGAGAAGAAATTTTTTTAGAGCATTTATGAAGAAACAAACTAGATACTTCAAATTTAAAGAAAATGGCTTGTAAATCTTTGTAATTGCAAACTTCTGAAAACAATATTCCAATATCCTATAACTGAAAGTTTCCTAAATGAGATTTTTGTTTTATAATGAAAAACTACTAAACTTTCAGGAAAACAGTTAAGGAGGAATTTTGAAAAAGAAATCTTTTCTTTTTGTAAAAAGACAACTTATGCTACAATTACCAAACTAAATGCATAACTAAAAGCAATCTTTTTTTGATTTTTTGAAATGCTTAAACAAGAAAAACAAAAGTAAAAGATTCTTTTTGTTTTTCAAAGCATAAACCGAATAAAGAGAAGATAAAACCCAAGACTCATACAAACCCTAGACCATTGCGTAAATGCTGGGACTCACAAGAATCTAGAGGAGGATCTAATGCTTATATGTCGTCTCTAAACCTTTAAAGTAAACAAAAGAAGGAAAATAAACAAGTTAAAACTGAATCTTTAACCCAACCAAAAACCACTAACAAAGACCCTGTAAAGTTTAAGAAATCCTGAGAAGCACAAAGATCCTGTCAAAAAGGAGGAAATCTCTCTTTTTTTAATTTTTTTTTCTAACACACAGAGACACGGGCTTTGTACTGTGCAGCCTGCATATGTACACAGGATGTATATTGTGTAGACTGCGTATGTATGTGGGTTGAACCAAAGCAGGGCACATACACCTCTGAATTTTTTCAAAAAGAAAAAAAATGCTTGGCAGGCTGGCTGGGCAGGGGATGCTGGTAAGCACCTGGAAGGTGACCAGAGACCCTAAACTGACTTAGTAAACTTGAAAATCTAAAAAAGAAATTGAAAAAACCAATTTAAACCAAAATCTCCCTCTAAGACCCTAGAGAGACTCCCTAGTGGAGTCACCAATTCCGCTAGTGGGGAAAATCCCCCTATACTGGGTGGAGGTACATGCATAGCACTGACTTCCCTGAAAAGATAGTTCTACTACTAAGGTACCCCAAAACTATCTAAATTGAAAGACAAGAGAGGGGAAAGAAGACCAGTAGGTATACCTTTGGTCCTAACTATTAGAAAGTAATGGATGTGCTCGTTTAACCACAATATAACAATATTGTCACCCAACCATAGGTCGAAGCCACCCCGAGCACCTTAACCTTGACAGAGAATGATTCCGGAAGAAAACCAATAGACAACCAAGGCTAATGCACCAAGAAAGACTGATCATGATGTCCAACCATAACCAACATAAAGTCCGAGCCTAAACCAGGAATACAAATTGCGACAACTGCTCCCAAGACTTGCGCACTTGCCCCATTTTTGCAGTGCAGACTTCTTCCCAGCTGAAATTCTGATTTGTGTGTACAAAATTAGGTCTGGCTACTATTGACCACTCAACACACCCTAAAAGTCTATGCCCATTCTTTTACTTTTTGGGTACCACTTGATCCTTTTCACTGTCTGTTTTTCCCTCAGTATGAAACTAATGCCTGCGCTTATCTTTTATGTTTCATGTTTGAATTAAAAAAAAAAAAAAGTGTGCTTGAACATACAACAAAGAATCATCTTAACCATTAAAAGGTACTTAACAACCACTTAAGGAATCGACAAACTAAATTTTTCGCCAACGCGCTTAGGGATTTTGACATCGGTAAAGATTAAAGGTGACGAAAATCATTTGAGAAGTTTAAAATAGCCGAGCAAGGATCTTCATCGGCGTTGGCAGACGATTTTTTTTTTTTGTGAATGAACTTTGGCAGGGGTATTGCCGAAGATCGATCCGTTCGGCTTCGGTAGGAAAATGAAAAAGTAAGCTTCATGTGAGGGGAGGAGTGGTATCACCAATCGCCGACTCCCGAAACATTTTCGTCGACGGGAGGTAACGAAGATGATAACCCGCCAAGGGGATGCGCACCTAAAACTTTCCCCGATCATCGATCCTCGAACTCCACGCCGAAAAGACATGACGCGATAAGAAGTTTTAACCCTTAGATTTGTTAGGTACGACACATTTAAAGTGTTAGTAAAATGGTGGATTGCACATTAGTTTCTAATCCATGCATGAATCAAAAGAAATCGTTTAAGCTTGTCGATACAATGCATCTGCCTCCGCGCCTCCACCGTCAACTAGTTACAATTTAATTGCGGAGAACCGATGATAGTTTATTTTGAATTGCATTTATTACTCATATTAACTGGTTGATATGAAGGATAGAGTCTCTCCAGTTATACTCTTTCGAAGTCATTGTTTATGATCCTATTCTGCACGACAAAGATTTCAGAACAAACAGAGGAACATGGCGAACAATCCAGAGAAGTCGTCCAAAGTTCAGTGAGTATTAGACAACTATCTTAGAAAGCATTATAGGTATGTATCCACTTGTGGTGTTTTGCGCTTCATTTTTATGTTCACAACCCAGCGCTGCTCTGTACACATGTTTAAAGGCTGGTTTAATTGAAGGAACAATGCCTCCGAAGAATCCCTCCACCAGGAAATCCCCAAGAGTGCCAAAGCCGCAAGAACTAGAAGTAGGAGAGGGCTCCTCCCCAGCAGTTGCAAGACAATTAGAATTCGCCCCAAAACCGGTGCCTGTCATTAATACAACTACCAAGAAGGCCTTTTTCCAACCCCCGGCCTTTGGAGACACAGGTAAACATTGGAGCCAAAACAACATTCCCTTGCTGGGAGGAATTGTTTAAGAAAATCAAGAAAGAAGAACCCCTCGAGTATACCTCGCACAACGATCCTGATACAAGGAAGCTCGATGATGATTTCCTCCCAAACATCTGTAGGGATTATCTACACATGGTGGCAAGATGAACTTTGGTGTTTCCTTGCATTGATCTCCTAAAGTGGCTCATTGACCACACCGATGCACATAAATGTTTGATTAATGATGATAATGGTGGATACGTTGGGGTTTTCTTACCATCAGAGGTTCAGAGTTACTACAATATCAAGGATTTGGAAGAAAAGCTGAGCACTGATTTCGTTTCAAGTTTTAATGCATCAAACGATACCAACAAAATCATGGCGTCGTGGTGGAGGGAAGACGAAAAATTCATGAACCGGACTGCCGGATGGTATCCAACGACCAATCTAAGGGAACCATACATATACCTGATGGCTCTTCTTTGTAGGTTGCATGGGGAGAAAGATTTCTCCCAGTTTTTTGAGTCTTGGATGCCCCTAGCTTATACGGTGGCCATTTCAGGCATGGGTTTCAATTGGGGTGCCATCATTTCCAAACAGCTTAGCACCTGCATAAGACAAGCCCAGATGCCAAAAGAGGGGGAAGCCCCCTCCTTCTACATGGCCTCGTATCTGTTAGACATCATCTGTGCCAGGAACATTTTCTATGGAATGAACTTGAACTGGTAGTCCTCTGAGCTCTTGGTCCATGAATACTTCAACATCTTATGGGAAAATAGGTACACAAAATCCTATGCTCTTATCTGTGACCAGTTTATTGCACGCATCTATTTTTTGCTGTTCAGGAAAGAGTTCCATAGGCTGTCAGAAGAAGCAAAAAAGGTTATATCAAAAGTGGGTCACTGGTATCTAGATGAGCACGAAACCTACATCAGGGTTTTCGGAGCCACATGGGCATCCCATTTGTTACCCATATATGTTCCCGACCGACTAGTATTAGGGGAAATTTGCTACCAGACCATCTTGCAAGGATACAATTCCACTTTAGTAAAGGACAAGAAGCGGGCCTTCATTCCGTATGGGTTTCATATTGGCTTCTACATGGTCAAAGATACCGCGCATGCTAAGCAAGAAGGGATAAGTCAACTAGAATCCTAGTTCCAAACTGGCCAATTTTGCAAACACAATCCCAAGGGCCTAGTCCTACAACACGCATCGTAGGTATCATCCTGTTGGCCTTATGCCCATGATCGGTTCAAAGATGAAATTTTCACCGAAAACACTCAATATTGGAGTGAAGTGGCATCAAGGAGGGATGATCCTCGAACAACCAGGTTCAAATCTATGATTTGGGAAGAGCAAGCGACGTTTTTGGAACAGACAACTCAAGAAATTCTCAAGACCCGGGAAGGAACTGTAGCATCTGAATCGAGCGAAGAAATAGGCGATCCCCAAGAGGGCATTGAAGAGGAGAGAGTTTATCAGGAATACCCGATACAAATCATGGATTTTCCTGAAGTTCAAGCTGCACAAGGGATGGGTGAAATTTTGTACCAGCAAAGCTAGCTGCTAATGAAACAAATGCAGGATGATTCGTTCCTTATCATAACACCCGTGCTTCCAACTGGTACCCAAGAACGAATCCCAACGGAGTCAAGAGGTCCTGATTCCACAGACCTTGGAAACACCAACGGGTTATGAAACACTAGATCCACAACATATCTAGTCAATTCCCTTGTGGGAAGGACAAATCAAACAGAGACAGGCCGAGTGTCGATAGAAACATGAGCGCCTAATCCCCTTAGAAAACTTATACATATATATAGCGATGACGAAAGCCCAGAACCATCTCATGACTCCCCTGTGTGTGTCCAAGAGGAAAAATGTCTCGAGAAAGTTTCCTCCCATGAGCCTGAAGTTCAAGACAAGGAGGTCTCGCAAAAGGAAACAGAAGGCGAAAGCGGTCTCGACACAAAAGAACCTAATGAATTGGAAACCGAAGCGGATCTAAATGACGAGCCCAAACTAGAGGAGACAAAGAAAGGATCCCCACAAAAGGAAATCAACAGTTTTGTAGCCAATGAGCAAGTAAGTGACGAGTCTATACCCGACACCTCCATTCTTCCCAATACTCAAATCCCCGACGAGCAACAAGTAGAAGTCAGACCCACAAGGCACAATGAGGAAGTTCGAGAGCCCAATCTTGAACAAATATACACCATCGGTAGTTTGGGAAACAAGCTAACATGGGGCGATCAACAGATACCAGAGCCAATAGATGAGGTAGCAGATATCTATGCGATCTCCTATGATCAAAAGAGAAAGGCCATTTTTCAAAGGACTGCAAAGAAAAGAAGGATCTCATTGGATCACTCCATCTTAGTCACTACAAAGGAGAACTTGATCAACACAACAGACTTCCGGACGTCGGAACTGATCAACGTAGAAAAATCCCTCTCAGATGCCACCTTGGATAGAGCCAGGAGGAACGAAAAGGAACTAGCCGCCGCCCTAAAGGAGCTCGAGCACTTGCGCCATCTTGTCGAATACTATAAATGTGCCATGCAGACTGCTATGTATATGAGAGGTGAGTTCACAGGAGTTTACAACTAGTTCAAGAAGGAAAGACACCTATTAATCGAGAACATAGACGAGTTCCAGGAGGACACTCTCATGGCACTCATGATATGCAAGGAGATGGAGCGATGGTATGAAAGGGCACAACAAGAGGTCAAAAGACTCGATTACATTGCGACAGTCCAGTAAGGCCGAGATAAGGAAAAACATGGCATTCAGATGGTAGGCAAAAATAGTCTTAATCACATGAAGCGATCAACCGAGTACTGGGCTAAGATGTCTCGGGACCCACATCGAGAGATCCAAGAACAATGGACTAGGTGCAAGAAGCATTGGGATAAAATTAACAAAATAATGAAGGATGTCGGGCTCCCCGATTTTGGCACCCCCGATAATTTCATCGACCTGAGTGACTTGGTCAAGCTGCATGCCGAACACGATTCACTATGGACAACAAAGTTCACAAAGATAACTGATGCAAGGCCAGGGCAAGTGCAACAATTCGTAGAACATCTGATAAGAGCCCGAACCATGCTACAACAGTTGAACTCCAGTTTAGTAAAGTACCGGGCGTAGACATCAGGGGAATATATGCGGCCCCGATGGAGCAACACAGATTTCCATGGGCCCAAACTTGTGAAGAACTATTTTCCAGCTAGACTGAATACGAGAGAAGTCACTCTTTCTAAGAAGTATCTCAGGATGACTGTTAAAGAAGTTGTTAGAAGATAACTCCATGTGGCAATTTTTGTTTTGTTTAAACTGCACTTAGCCATTAGTTTCAGTTAAAAATTTATATTATAAATAAAGACACCGACCAATTAGTAAAGGGTCGATGGTTGTTGTAAGCACTCTTTTTTTTGGGGTTGTTAAGAATTATTTTGAGATTGTTATGAATTGAGAAGTCCTTCTGGACCCAAGACACGTTATTTTCATCAGATGCATGTGATTGGACTTGGAGAAGAACTACTTTCTATCCTGTTTCATGAATGCTGTAGTAATGAGTAAGAACAATTAATTCTGTTGTCAAGTTATCTGGTGCAATGTTTTGATGTTCTTTGCTTTAATGATGAAGATAAATCGTTGTTGTATTATGTGATGAATGGTTATGGTAGATGAATTATTTTTCTTGCTGTGATCTTATTACATATGTGATTTATTTTTGATAGTTAGTTTCTCAGACAGTAATTGGATGCTCACATGGTTAATGTATTAGTACTAGGCCTATGGTATAGAGTAATTGTTTGTATGTTGAGCAACGGGTTATCCCAAGCTTAGCATCTTCCCCAGTAGTTAAAACTTAATCCTGTTGTTTGTCAAGTTGGTTTATACTGGCTTGCATCTCTCATATCAGCCCCATCCGAGAGAAAATACAGAAGAAAACAATCCTAATTGAAGGAAGAGGCTTCACAAGAAAACACAAATCCCATCGATAAATTGGCCAGATCCCAAGATCTGGAGAATCGTTCCATTTTTAAACGCTGTGGAGTCTAATTGGGCCTTGGTGGAGGGTTTGGTTCCTACTGTTGAGTCAAGGGATTTAAGACCCATCGACAACTACTTGTATTTATACTATTTTCCTGGGCTGTCTCGGCTGACTTCTCATTCTGGAGGCTAAATAATTAATATTAATTATTTCCTTGAGCCATATTGTCTTCTAGGGTTAAGTTTAATTCTTTAGGGTTTCTTCTTGCTTCCCAGAATATTCTTTTCTCGTTAGGGTTACACGTGGAGGTATTGAAGGCAATGGTCTTGAGCACAAACATACCATTCAATCAGTAGCATCGTCATAGTTGTACAAAAAATCTCATGATTAGATCACAAGCACCATCATCACTATCAGTGTCATCTGACAACATCAACTGCATCATCTCTCGAAACCATACGCCATCTGAGTAATCATACATGATGTTGAATAAGTCACTCACTCCAAAGAGTGATACAAGAACTATTCTTCTAATCCAGGCATATGTCCTAGAAGAATAACTATTCCAACAGATGTTGGAAGCCACACCATGGGCTACAAGGACTACTCTTCTAATCCGTACATACGTCCTAGAAGAATAAATGTCCTGGACCATTTCCTGTCTAGAGAATGTCTGTCCATTAATACACTGACCATCCATCTAGCTGATAATCATTTTCAACACTACTGATAGTCTACATGGAAATCATAACAATGTCATTCAATAGAACACAACTGTGTCTATCCATAGTAGTACAAAACTACAATCCAATGGTACACTACCACACCAAGTAGCACACAACTACTTAATCAATGATACATAGTCACAACCAGTGGAACACATACACCATAGTAGCATACATCTACTGTCTGGAGACATATAGTCTCCATAACAATCATATAATTCGATATCAACTTGCACAGAAAAACAATGTCATGATATAAACTGAGTAATCTGGGCCATTCTTCCACTCACATCTGTGAGATCTGGAAGAACATATACCCTCAGAAGGTAAAACATTAGCCATGAGCTACTGGACTATTCTACTCAAGCATATAAGAATAACTGTCCTAATTTCTGAGCCTGGACCATTCACCTATCTAGGCCATTCCTCCGGCACTAAACAAAGTGCAACCTGGAGAGAATGAGCCTACCCTAGGGAATGCCTATCTCTGATTGCTAAACCTGGACCATTCACCTAACTGGGCCATTCTTCCATTCTTCTGGCACTAAACAAAGTGCCATATGGAGAGAATGAGTCATCCCTAGGGAATGAATTCCTAAACCATTTCCTAAGGAAATGTCTGTCCTGCACCAACCTCCAAAATGGACCATTCTTCGAAACTGCTCACAACTGTGAACTTCAAAAGAATGACTACCTGACGAGGCAAACCATTCTTCTTGACCACTACCGAGAGTGATTGCCAAGAAGAAATACTGTCCTAGACCATTCCCCCACACTGGACATAAGTGGAATCACTATCTATGGTACATCAACAATCTATCAGACCATTTTCATTACGAAAATGACCGTCCGATCTGGACCATTTTCCGAACTGGAAAGGAACTGCTCATCCTCGACCATTTTTCAAACTGAAAATTGACTGTCCATAAATCAATAAAACATCAATGCTCCCTCCCAACCTGCGAGTCATCTCTTCTCTTTTCAATAAGGAAGTCATCTCCAAGAGCTCCAACTTGTTTCTTGAGTACACAAACTTTTCCATATTGGACATAGGCTTTACCAAAATATCTATCTGCTCATTTGTGGAGATATATTGGAGAACCACTTCTCTTTTCTGGACCTCATCACAGAGAATGTAATTCTTGATCTCAATGTACTTAGGTCTTTCTGGAACATTGGTTTTCTCTGAAGGATTCATATAGCTCTGATCATTACAGTATATCATGATTGGATTCAACTCTTTTGTTTCCTGCTAGCTCATGACATCATGTCAAGATTCAAACTATAACATATCCAAGTGGCACTTCTTCTGTTATCATGATATTTTGTCATGGATTAGCAATCCATCATCTTGGACTTCTGAGTAAACATTCTGATACAATATCTCTATTATAGAAAGTTTTCACCACGCTTTTGCTGTGCATGAGAGGCTTTGCACCAAGTTGTTTGAATCCATACAAGATCTTTTTCCATCTGCATAAAAGGGTCTCTTTCTAGTATACCTCAAAAACTTGAGGTTTCTCTTCATACACTTCTTTGTTCAATTACTTTGTTGAGGAGAACAATCCTTACATTCATCTGATGTAAAGCTCCAACCCATGGATAATGCAGGAGATATAACGGCTCAGGTAGAGCTATGTCTGGTTACAGGAACAAGCTATCATCATAGTCTTGTCCATCCATCTGGGAGAACCTTTAGTTCTAGATCTCGCAATGCTTCCATTCATAAGTATTCTGTACATTGTTCTTCATCACAACTTCCATTTCTTCTACTTGATTGTTTCTAGTGAGTTCAAACCAAGATGGTAGTCTTGTGATTCTCAATATAATGACTGGTTGTTTTGGATTTTCTTTCTCTCTTGGAATCTTCATGTTCTTCCTCATGTTTCTCTTTATCTCTTGGGTCCATGGAGTTTTCTATAGATTCCATGCTCCGAAGATTCCAAATTCTTCCCTTCATCATAGGATCATGGATGCGGATGGACAACCAGGGGTACTTTAAGGCTTATTTTTTAAGAAGAATTCTTCTAAATTCAAACTGAACACGTGATACTTTTCATTGCTTCCACCATTGATGGGAACATGGATAGATACTTCATAATCCTCAATGGATCATATTATTTAGGATTAGATCCCTCCTAATCCTTTCTTCATGCATGAATGCATGCTCTTATTTTAGAATTATATAAGCGACTCCCTCCATCTAAGAGAGTCCACACTTCCATCTGCATATTTATTGCCTTCTGCAAAGTGTCACAATTAATTTTCTATTTTCCTCTTGATTGCTGACTTCTTTCTATTTTTACTTCTTCCAGGTTTCTTCAAGTTTGACTCTGATTTTGTCTTATCTTGCAGTTGTTACTTATGTTAATAACTTCCACATGAATTGTTACCAGGGGTTGTCGATGTACTTCATCTTTTCATGTGTATTGATTGACTTGTATTCATCGTGATAGGAATCCGTATCTTGTTGTTCTTCCATAGGTATTGTTTCTCTTTGAACATATTATCTTCTAAAAAATAGATATGAAAGATATGTATATAAACTATGTAAATGTACAAGAATTATGAAGAATATTGTTACCTTGTCTTAGAAGAAGAAGTTCGTTTTATCCTGCTTGGCCTTCTTTGAGGGTTCCCTTTCTTTGATAACTGATGCTTCATGTGTTTCCTACCTTTTATTTAGCTCGGGACAATGATCCTTGTAGTGACGATATTTTTGACAGTTGAAGCATTGTATTTTTGACATATCTTTCTCTTGATTTGGTTGCTTCCTCGAGCCAAACTTCTTTTTATTCCTGAAATTTCTTGAACCTTGCTATGAAGGCTTGATCATCATATTTATTTTGGGTTTTATCTTTTGCACTAATCCTCGATCCTTCTTGTGCACAACAAGTCCAAAGTTATTCAAATGTGGTATAATCCTTCCTTGTGTTCATTCTTCCGGAAAATGCATCCCATGTCTTGGAAAGACCATTGAGTACTATATTTACTAGTTCCTTCTCTGAAATGATCTCTTCAATAGCTTGTAGTTGATCTCTTAACTGAGATATTCTGACAAAGTATGATGTTATGCTGTCATCATCATTCATTTTCATGTCATGGAGCTCATTCTTCAGACTCATTACTTGTCCAATTTTTCTGACTGAGAAGAGGTTTGTTAGGGCATCATACATATTCTTAGATGATTTCAATCCTTGTCTTCCATGCTCTGAAGTTAGAATCCCCTTCTAACTTGTTTTCTGACTTCATAGAGTAAGTCATAATTTCTTTGACTTGGTCAACCCTTGATTTTGAAAAAAACCTCAAACTTGTCATCTTAGCTTGCTGAGAGTACCATGAGATGTGCTAGGATAGGGCACACTAAGATATCCAGAAATTAGATCAATCTCTTCATTAAGGTGCCTCAACAAGAGGGTTAGGGTTTCATTGCTGCAACAAAAAAAACTGGCTGCAACTGCAACTGTAACTGAGCAAATCCTCCTAATCTATCTTCCTGCGGTTATACTGTCCAAAGATAGTGTGGGCCCATAACCTGTTAGAAAGTAATGGATGTGCTCATTTAACCATAGACAATATAACAATATTGTCACCCAACCATAGGCCGAAGCCACCCCCGAGCACCTTAACCTTGACAGATAATGATTCCAGAAGAAAACCAATAGACAACCAAGGCTAATGCACCAAGAAAGAATGATAAAAAATTCTAACCATAACCAACAGAAAGTCTGAGCCTAAACTAGGAATACAGATTGCGGCAACTGTCGTCTTTATCTGCTCCCCAAACTTGCACACTTGTCCATTTTTCGTAGTGCACACTTCTTCCCAGCTGAAATTCTGAGCTGTGTACAAAATGAGGTCTGGCTACTTGTATTTATACTGTTTTCCTAAGCTGTTTAGGCTGACTTCTCATTCTGGAGGCTAAATACTTAATATTAATTATTTCTTTGAGCCGACTTGTCTTCTAGGGTTAAGTTTAATGGTTTAGGGTTTCTTCTTGCTTCCTAAAATATTCTATTCTCATCAGGGTTACATGTGGAGGTAAATACCTCCCACAAATACAATAATATCAACACTAACGTCTGGTGTATACCTCTTTCTCCTTTGTATCTTCCTATATTGCGGGTCTCCTCCCAAAGATGACCTGCAAAAGCTTAGAAACACAATGCTACAAAACACAATATCTACTTGTCACTTTCAATATTTAGATACATGCATAGGTGCATTAATCAATAAAAGCATAAAGACATAATGTATTGGGACAAGAAATAACTCTTTTATTCAATATGAAGATAAAAAATATTACAACCTTCGCTCCATGAACCAGGTCCAAGATCCTCTATTGTTGTTCCAAGTGCATCATTCCCATGATTTCCTCTCACAACCAACTGATCTCTTGGGAAAAGGGAAAGGGTTATATAAGGAGAAAGGGCTAGAGGGGAATGCTGAGGCTAAATCTCAAAAAGGGCTGCAAAACTTGGGTTAAGAAGGGGAAGGGATTTTGGCAGAGTTTACTTGTTCTCTTGGTTGTTTTTGTAAATGGGACCTCAAGAACTATTTTTATATGAGAAAAAGATGGTTATTCAGTTTGGGGACAGGCTACAATGGGTAAAATGGTTGAATGTAAACCCTCTATATCCCATAAACTCTGTCGAATTCCTTGAAATTTTGTTTTTTTTGCAATTTTTGGAGTTAAATGCGGGTTGTCTAGCATGCCGCTAGCGTATGTACGCAGGCTAACTAGTATGCAGATCACATGCGTACGTGGGCTGTAGTTCAACAAGGCACGTACATGTTCCAAAAAATAGTTTTTAAAGAAGGATCCTCAACAGTAATTTGGAAAATTGTGTAAGTGGAAAGGCCAATGCCATGTATGCATAGGTAGGGAATTTTTGGACTATAACACATAGTCCAATATATCACCTTCCATAAATTTTTTGAGTAATATCTTTTATTCCTCCAAGACAAACCTGCACCCCCATCCACCTGGCCTCCAATAAACCAAGCTTCGACTTAACCAAGTCTTAGTCATATAAAAACCCAATCAGACAGGTTGCATGTGGCTTCCCTCAATTCCCTTCTTCGCCACCTATGACCAAACCTGCCATAGATCACCTTGTATCTTCCCTGCACATGTCCATTAGTTAAAAAGCATCGTCTAAAATCTCCCCGCCATGGCCTAGTTCGCTAGGGTTTCCCCACCAGCCTTGTGTTTATCCGTTTTCAAAATTGTATATATATCAACTTAATTATAACTTGAAAATCCATCAAGTAATGAAAACATTTTAAACCCTCATACAAGTTGTAGGATCCGATCCATAGGAGATTGTTGGCACAAGGGAAGACCCAGGGTTCACTCCAAGAGCGCACCAACAATCCCTAGCTACTGGCCCTTTCGGCAGCACCTGCGAAGCAGATGCAGTCTCACCTGAAGCAACCAAGAGGGGGCTTGCAAGACATAAATGTCTACAACCAGGGGAATATCAAGTGGATCTATCACAACAACAATACACCATTCATATATCACTTATCATCTAGGTCTATCCTACACAGCTATAGATCTGATCTAACATAAGACTGCAAATAATAATATAACAATGACAGAGATCCAGGCATCAATCACACATACGACACAAAATATACGTGGTTCACCCTCTCTCTAGGGATATGTCCACAAAAATGTGCTTATGATTTATTATGGTAAAGCATACAGTTCTTATCTACGCTCTCAGCTAGTAGATCTTATTTCTTCTCTCTCTTTCTCTCCCCTTCCTGTGCACCCAACTGTAGGACTTGACCTTCGCACATAGCTAAAGATCTCACAATACAATCCTCTCCCTCCAAAATAGAGCTATAACAACAATATCATACCAATACTCAATGACCAACTTGACCTAGGTCCTCTTGACCTTTATTTATACATTACAATACCTCACCGAAAGCCTTATGTTGAAACCTAGGTGCCAAAACCTTAGATACCAAAACCCTAGGTGTCTAAAACCCTAGGTCAACTTGACCCACTTTTTCTAGGCTTCGCCAGCCTATATTTCCTTCTTCATCGTGCGGTGCTCCAAAGCATCCAATGATGTCTTTCTCTACTTGCTGAGTTGTCCATGATCCTTCTTCCTTGCTGATCTGTCATCCCTGATCTCCTCGTCCAACGGTTTGCTTTTCTGCACTTCGCTCAATCTTTCCATCTCTTTTGCCCACTTCGACTCAATGACAGTTACTGTGTCTCCCACGAAGCTCGCTTTTTACCTTTCCTTCCTTGTTCTTTGCTTCCTTCCATAACCAAGGGCCAAAAGGCCCCCAACACTCACCTATGACCCATCTTGAGGCACTTTAGATCTGATCCTCTTATTTTACTTCAACTTTGGACTGCGCAGTGCAGCCCTTGCTTTTTGCTTTATGCCTCCTTTCCATCCTTGTGAAGACTGTCTTTTCTGTGTCTGGTACCCAGTTTCAACTGCACCTGGTACCTGGACCCTTTTCCTCATGCTTTTACTGAGAGTTACGAGGCAACTAGTTATCATAGTATAACTTCAGCCAAATCCCATTCACCAATCCTTCCTTCTAGTCTCCCTTCAATGTCTTCAGTTGCACAACTTCTCCTTTTGTAACATAAGCAATCTCATATGGTCCAAGCCAATGCATTCTGAACTTCCCAGGGTGTTTGATAAACTTACTGTCATACACTAGTACTAAATCACCTTGCTTGAATGTCTTCTTCTTGATGTGCCTGTCATGATAGGCCTTTTCTCATTCCTTCTGAACTTGCTGATGGAATCCTGCAATGAATCTGTCTTCTTCCAGTTCAACCAACTGTGCAAGCCTCTCACGAAAAACGTCGATATCATCCATGTTTGTAAATGCAACAATTCTTAGGCTTGGTACTAAGTATTCCATCAGGATAATAACTTCAAGACCATAAACCAACTTGAAGGGGGTCTGCATTGTTAATTTCTTGCAAGTGGTTCTATAAGCTCAGAGTACTGCTGGTACTCTTAAATCCCAGTCATCCCTGTTCACGCTTCAAATATTTGTCAATGTTGTCTCCAAGATCTTGTTGAATGCTTCAACCATTTTGTTTGCTTGTGGATGGTAAGGTGTACTCTTCTGATGGTGAACTGCAAATTCTTCAGTCAGGGCTTCAACTGTCTTATTGATGAAGTGTGTACCTTGATCACTCATAAGGATCTTAGGGCATCCAAATCTGGTTATTATGTCATCAAATATAAAACGTACAGCTGTAGTTGCACTACAGCCCTTGACTGCTCTGGCTTCGGCCCATGTGGTTAAGTATTCTATCTCAGTAATAATGTACCTTTCTCATGTGTGCTTTCCTGGTGGGTTTATAGGTACCACGAAATCAATGGCCCACTTTTCAAATGCTTGTAGGGTCATCTGCGGTGCTAATGGAATTTATCTCTTCTGGAGGGTTTTTCAATTCTCTGGCATACATCACATGCTCTGGCATACTCTTTAGCATATCTGAGTAACGTAGGCCACCAAAGGCCAACCTGCAGAACCTTCTGCGTAGTTGTTTTCCCTGCGTAATGTCCTTCTGTGATGCCTTCATGAGCTTCTGCGAGGATCAGTGGTCACTCTGTCTCCATAACACACCTCCTTAATATTTCATCCGGTCCCATTTTGTATAGCTGTCCAACTATAAGTGAAAATTCTGTAGCACGCACCACCAACTATTTCTTCTAAGGAATTGTATATTCACTTGGAGCCATTCCTGTTGACAGGAACTGGACTATGTCTGCGAAGTGGTCATCAATCTTTCTAATGGCTAGCAGTTGTGCATCTGGTAGTTTATCCTCCAAACTGGTAGGTTCTTCGCCATGTTCCAACCTTGATAAGTGGTATGGGCCCTTGTTCATTCTTCCTGGCTTAACTATGATCTCAAAATCATATTCTTGAAACAAAAGAAGCCATCTGCATATCCCCCCCGCCCCCCAACACTGGATTTTTGACTAGGTACTTCAACGCGAAGTGATCAATAAACATTTTAAAGTGTCCTCCCAACAAGTAGTGGCAGAATTTTCGCAGTGCATACACCATGGCTAGTCCCTCTCTCTTTGTAGTGGTGTAATTAACTTTAGCTGTGGATAGCTTCCTACTGGAAAATGCTAATGGATGATCGATGTCCCCTTCTCCAGGTTGTTCCAGTACTGCTCCTAATGCAATAGAAGATGCATCGACATGCACATGGAATTCTTTGCTCCAATCTGGAAAAACCAGAATGGGCGCTGTAACCATCTTCTGTTTCAGTGTGTCAAAGCTCTGCTGACATTCATCTGTCCACTCCTACTGGCAATACTTCTTCAACAACTTCTCCATTGGTGCTGTAATTTGGGCATATCCTTTGATAAATTTAATGTAATATCCAGTGTGGCCTAATGCAGTGCGCAATTGTTTGACTGAAGTAGGAGGTGGTAAATCAACTATAATTGCAATTTTAGATGGGTCAACCAACAATCCCTGCTTTCATACAATATGACCTAATAGCACTCCAAATGGTGAGAAGAAGATGCATTTCTTCAGATTCAAAGAAATTTGACACTACCTGCATTTGTCCAACATTAGACATTCAATATGATTTTTCAACAAACTAAAAACAGTCCAGTCATCAAAGTATGCTTCTAAAAATTTATACAAAAATTCTTTGAACGCTTCGACCACCACCCTGGAAAAGATGGTTGGGGAATTCTTCAATCCAAATAGAATTACTATATATTGGTAGGATCCCCACTCTATGGAAAATGTAGTCTTATGATGGTCCTCCTTGGAAATGCGAATCTGATGGTATCCCGAAAATCTGTCTGTAAAAGAATATACTTCCTGGCCTCCCATGTTATCCAACACTTCGTCTGTGAATGGTGTAGGGAAAGGGTCATGCAGACAGGCACCATTCAACTTTTCGAGGTCCACACAGATTCTGATTTCTCCTGTCTTCTTGTCTTGTACCACCATAGGGATGATCCACTCTGACTCTTCGACAGGTTCGATAATCCCTGCTTCCAACATTCTGTCGAGATCGATCTTCACTTTTTCCTTGTATTTCGGGTTCAATCTGTAAGGTATTTGCTTGACTGGATTCACATCTGGTTTCAAAGGTATTCTCATCTCACCCATAGGCCCTTTGATTCCCTTCATATCAGTGAACTTGGTTAGGAACAAGTGCTGATATTTGTGCAATAACCCTGTAATCTTGTCAATGGTAGCAACATCCCAATGATCTCTGACATTGGAAAGCTTCAGTGTCTCCTCTGTCCCAATATTTACTTTATTTATTTTGATCATCTGTCCTATGAATGACATCTCAACTCTTGGTCCTTCCACATTTCTTTGGCCTTCTGTCTCAATGATGTTTACCTTCCTCGGATCATCATCTTCATCGTCATTAATGTTGTAACAACCTTGCAATTTTTGGAATGGTGCAGTCCATTCATCCTCTTCTTGCTCCAAAGGGAGGCCAAAAGCCTCCTTAAATACTTTCTGTCTCACAATATATAATTCTTGGTCTACTAAAGGAAATTCACTTTCAAACAAAAAGGTGGTTACAAAATTCTGGATCATACCTTCCCAATCTGAAGTGACGAGGCGTAGCTCCGCTTGAAGGTACCAGTTGATAGGGATCATGTCCAATGTGTTAATGAATCTGTGCACCCATTGTTCTCAAGGAATGTCACTCCAAGCCTCTTCGCAACTTTGCACATGGTCCTTTGGGCAACTTCAACCTGTGTACCTCACTTCGAAGCTGCTTACTTGTGTTGAGAACCGCGCTGTCATCAAAGTTCGACATTGTGTCCAGTCTGTGATGTTTCCTTTGTGTGTCCCCCACCATATTGCTAGTGTGGCTTTCATGGACTCATCCATTTCCAACAACCTCTATTGTGTTGGTACACTTGTCTCAAACTCTGATAAGAATTTTTCTAAAGGGTTCAACCAATCAAATGTGGGTAAATTACTCACTGTTGTGCCGATCCAACGAACCTCTTTGGTTAGTCTAGCACATCTTCTGGTAGAGACTTCATACATCTGGTTCTTCCAGTTCTCCAGTGCTTCTTTTGAGTCTGATGAACATGTGTTGTCACTTCGCCAACTCATATTCCCATTGACTGTAGGATTGATATAATCCTGCTGTCTGGTTGTTAGTTTGTAGATGTTTTCCAGTTCGTATGCATGGTATTCTTCTCTGATAGGCTCTGTGTATCGAGGATCCTCATCTGGATCTAAAGGTGCAATGACCCTAAGGCCATGTCTTTCAAATGTCATATGCCTCTTCTTTAGATCAACAACAGTAGAATTGTTGAAGGCCCAATCAATTCCTAATAATGCAGGGTAAGGGCAACTGTCATCAACAATTTCAATTACCTCAAAATATGCAAAGGTTATAACTCCATTGATGTCCATAGGGACATGCTCCAATCGTCCAAATGGGTTGACAACTTGCTGATTAGACATTCTAAGCCTGATAGGGGAATATATCAACTTCAGTTTTCCCATCAGTGCCTAGGTTTTCTTTGTCATGACATTGACCTCCGACCCTAAGTCGAGGACCACATAGTCTATATCATATTCTCCTATTTGAGCATTCAGGTGTAATTCTTTATTTTTCCTTCTCCTTTTCCCAATTTGGTGCATTGCCTTATTCAGTAAGGAGTCTATCTTTCCTATCTAATACTGCTTGATTAAATCTTGTAATTCTTGTACAATGCTTTTATATTGAATCAAATTAACACAAGTGCACAAAAATTCCATGTGTTTGCTTACCTCTTTTCCTTTTGTTGGCGACGCAGATTGATCGAACGCCTGAGGCATGCCATATTCTTTGATTTATGGTTGTTTCTTTGATGAAGACCCTTGATCTCCTTTGAACTCTTTTCTTTCCTCCTCAAATATCTGTCTTTCTTTCTTAGCATTGAACGTTGGGGTCTTCTCTATAGTTTTCCTAACTCCATGATCATCTGCAGTCTTTCCTTTTGCTGCTCTGTCTTCTCCTGTAGCAACACCTCCTCGAGTGATAATAGTGACTCTAGGGTCTACTCCGTGAGGTTCAACATATATTAGTTGCACTTGTGGGTTTTGATGAGTTCCTCGTCTTTTCTGAAGCTTAGCTAGCAGCAAAGGGAAACCCTCGATGGCATGCTCGAAGGAATTGCAATAACTGTAGGTTGTTCAAGGGTTATGGTAGTCCCTCACTAAATGTCCGGGCTGCACATAGTTGTAATAGATTATTTGTCCTCGGCCTCGACCCATACCTCCTCATCGTCCTTGTCCTCTGTATCCACCATGAGGATTGAAACTTCCTGTTCCTGGAGAATTATACTGTGCATTGTTTCCTTCTTGGTGTACTTCACCTTGGATCTTGTATATGTCTCTTGATCTTTTGTGCATCAGGTCAAAAGCCCTACAATCTCTATCCTCATGCCCTACGAACTTACAAAATGTGGAGTACAAGTTTTTGGGTGTCTGAACATACTTCTGCATATAATAACACTCACTAGGGCGATGTCAGTTTCTGGATACTTCGCACCAGGGCATGCTAACTTGTTTTAAGGGGCTTAGCACTCCTGAGGCCAAATATTCATGAAACATGGGACAATGTTCTTTATCATGACCTTTGGATTTGCATCTTACACACCAGATATCTTCTCTTTTGTACTTCCCCTTGTCCTTCTTCATATCCTCAACTTGCAGAGACAAACTAGTCAGTTGGCTCAAGATCTGGCTCATGCCTGGGCTAGATTCTCCGATATGTGCTGATTCAAGATTCATGGTGATCTCCAAATATTCTGCCTGTGATGCAATATTCTACTGCATCAGGGGAAATCTGATGTGTGGTAAAAGAGTAGCGATGAACCATTCTTCGTTCTACTCATCTGGGATCTTAAAAGTCAATCGGCCTGTTAGGGTCTTGAATCTTTGATCGAACACCCAAACAGGTTCGACTACCTTCTGTTTGATCTCCTTCAGATTAGTAATACACTGTGACTCCAACTTAGGTTTTTTAAACTCTACAACCAACACATTCTTGATCTTGTTTAGTGGCTTAGGATGCGTAAGTCCTTGGACAAGCTTCATGTACCATCTCAACGTGCGATCCCTCAATGTAGTGCTAAACTGGTTTCTTTTAACAACTTCATCGATAATATTTTTTGTTCCATACAGCCTCACACAGGAACCAGTGCTGATCAGGATCTTCAGATCCATCTCCTTTAAAGATAGGGAGCCTCATCTCGTCTTCCATATAGCTACCTAGGTTTCCTATCTGAGTAGATGCTGAACTACTAGTAATAGTAGTCCGCAGACTCTGGTGATTCAAAATATTCTGATTACTTAGCGTTTCTGAAATAACAAAAGGATTGATATTACTTACTTCAGTGGTTTGCGTAGTTCCTGGTGTTTCTGGCTCGTTATTGCAAAGTTGTTCTACTTCCTCTTCCTCTACTCTGGTGGGTTCTGAATGTTCTTTATCTGTCAGGTCTACCTCTTCTCCACTGTAGAAACCCTCGTCTCCGTAGTTTTGTTTGAACAGGTTCTCAAGGTGAACCCCTCGAAATACTTTCCCACTGTGCGTATGTCCAGCTTCTTTGTCACTGTCACTATCTGAATTCTTGAACATTAGCCTTTTCGGATCCAACCAATCTACTATATCTTCAAGATGTTCTTTTCATGCAACAACATCTTGATTCTTAGCTTCAAAAATTGAAAACATTTTCCTCTGGGTCCTTTGAAGAAGTATCTCATGGCCTTCCTATATGATTTTGTTCTGTCAACAACAAATTTGGTGATATACCCTCCAATGGTACTATTGAACCAGTGATCTACAACCCTTGATAAAACGTAGTTGACTCTCTTAACCTTCTTAATCAACTCCGACGTCCAGACCACAAGAGGTCTAGATTTGATCTCGAGCTGGGTATCGACTAACCTAGCTAACCACTCGTATAGCTCTTGATGGATTCCTCCAAAGAAGATATCGTGAATATCGGTGAAGATGTGTCTCTGCAGCCAACCTTTAGTACTTAGCTTAGGGTTCTTGTTTTGGGCTTCAACGAAGTCCCTCTCGTGATCCTCTATCCACTTCTGAATCTCTATCTTCGATGGGAACCACCTTGACATTCCCTTACATAGATTCCTGTCCTGGCAACAGAACCATTTTTTGGCACATGGGCAGACCCAGGGTTCACTCCAAGAGCGCACCAACAAGCCCTAGCTACTGACCCTTTCGGAAACACCTATGAAGCAAATGCAGTCTCACCCGAAGCAACTAAGAGGGGGGTACTAGGACAAAAATGTCTATAACCAGAGGAATATCAAGTGAATCTATCACAACAACAATACAACATTCATATATCACTTATCAGCTAGGTCTATCCCGCATAGCTATAGATCTGATCTAACATAAGATTGCAAATAACAATATAACAATGACAGAGATCCATGCATCAATTGCACATACAACACAAAATGTATGTGGTTCACCCTCTCTCTAGGGCTACGCCCACAGAACTGTGCTTATGATTTATTAAGGTAAAGCATACAGTTCTTATCTGCGCTCTCAGCTAGAAGATCTTCTTTCTTCTCTCTCTTTCTCTCCCCTTCCTGCGCACCCAGCTGTAGGACTTAACCTTCACACATAGCTGAAGATATCACAATACAATCCTCTCCCTCCACAACAGAGCTATAAAAACAATATCATACCAATACTCAATGACCAACCCGACCCAGGTCCTCTCGAAATTTATTATACATTACAATACCTCATCGACAGCCTTAGGTTGAAACCTAGGTGCCAAAACCCTAGATACCAAAACCCTAGGTGTCTAAAACCCTGGGTCAACTTGACCCGTGTTTTCTGGGCTTCGCCAGCGTGTCTTTCCTTCTTCATCGCGCGGTGCTCCAAAGCATCCAATGATGGATTTCTCTACTTGCTGAGTTGTCCACGATCTTTCTTCCTTGCTGATTTGTCATCCCTGATCTCCTCGTCCAAAGGCTTGATTTTCTACACTTCGCTCCATCTTTCCTTCTCTTTTTCTCACTTCGACTCTGTGACAGTTACTGTGTCTCCCGTGAAGCTTGATTTTTACCTTTCCTTCCTTGTTCTTTGCTTCCTTCCATAACCAAGGGCCAACAAATATAGATGATAATTTTCTTTTTCAGAGGCCTTATTCAAATTCCAACAATCGACGCATAGGCGAATCTCACCGGTTTTCTTCCCAAGTGAAACTAAATTTTCCACCCAAGTAGAATGTTGATCTTGAAAGATAATTTTTGTGTCAAGGAATTTTTTCAACTCTTTTTGCACTTGGTGTTCTAAGGAAGGGTGTATCATGCATAGTTTTTTCTGAAAAGGTTTTACATCCTTTTTCATAAGAATCATATTTTGGATAATTCATGTGTTGTAAGTTTTCAAGTCATCATATGTCCATGAAAATACGTCTTGATTTTTTTTGGAAGAGACTTATATATGCCTATTTCTCTTCTTTATAACAACATGTCCCAAGATTAGTAATTTAGGATTTTTATTTGTTTCAATATTGATCAGCTCATGTCCTAAAGTTGAACTCTGAGTTTTGGCATTCGATGACCTCTTAAACTTATCTTGTAAGTCAAAAAATTTCTCTAAAGTAACCACACATTTTGGAATAGTGTTAGTCGTTAAGTCATCATTTCCTTATTTATTAGTTTACAATGTTTTTTCATGTTCTTCATCATATATCACTATATCTTTAAAAGTCTGTTCATTGGTAGAGAATTCTATTATTTTCTCATCACCTTCAAAAACTTTCTAGTTAGTGATATTATTTGGGAGTGAAGGTTGATAGAGAAATTCAATAGAAAACCTACTTGCATCAAAGTCTACTAAGAAACCTAACCTAGAGGCAATAATAGCTAAAGAGTTGGTTATTGTTGATGTTTATATCGGTTAAGGTCCAAACAAAAACCTCATGAGGATATGAATCCCCCTGCATTTTTATAGAGGTGGTACTCCTCTTTGGTTGAAAGATATATCTTGAATATATTGGATTAGGGAGAATGATAGACAACAAACCCCATATCTTTATTTCTTTGATTTGTACATGGAATGGTTCTTGATAACCGTATTTTCTCTTTATGTGCAACAAGTAACTTCTCAACAATAAAAGGATTGAAGGAAGGATTCAATATCAAAACATATGTATGCTCAACATCATATATACAACCCTCTAAATCACATACAAATAGAGGATACATCCATATCTTCTCACAAGAAATAGGAGGAATTAGTTTTGATCATTTCAAAGAACTTTAAATGAGTTCTGCATTCAATACTGAAAAATAATTTGATAGGAAAAATCCAAAAATCTCAGACTCAAAAATCCCAAGATCTAAGAAATCATTAAAGAAATGCCCCGAAATAGTTCTTAGTGAAGTTTTATTCATAAAATATATTCAACAATACAAAACATCTTAGCAAACCATTTAACTAAATTTTAAAAAATGAAGCTTGTCAAACATAAGACTAAATCTCAATGAATCCAATAGACAATCTTGGATTGCATCTGTGAGTCACATATATGGAAGTAAATACTCCATGATCATATAGAGAATAAGTCTTTGAACAATACAAGAAAGACACTCAAGACTCAACCTTATGCTCGTTTTAGAAATACAAACATAAAGCCTTGAGAAAGTAGTGTAGAAGAAGAAGAAGAATGGATAATATGGAGATCTTTGTTTGCTGATCAAAAGTTTGGCTTCATGTTGATGTTTGGACCATTCTATTTTGATCTTTTCATTGCCTGCTTCTAACCCTTTGATGGAGCCTTCTCTTGCTTTTTAAAATATGCTATTCTAACTTCTTGAGGTAGTTAGGGTTTTCTCTTCTTGAATTTTCCATACACTTTTCTTCTTGAAGTAATCACTTTAATTAATGCCTCATTGAAGCATCATTAATGAATTTGTATAATTTAAATTTGTGTCTTGAAGTGCGCACCTTTTCATCTTTAATAAAATATTTTAAATAAACTATTATTTTGAAATTTTTAAATAGCTACCTTTTTAAAAATAGGACTATATTTTATATTTCTTGGCAAGATATTTGACCTTTCTGTTGGTTGTGGAGCTTGATTATCTTCCTGATTTAGAGGTCTTGTTTCAACTGTGTTTGGATCCCATTTTTTGATGGGGGGCTTCTCCCCCCCACATCTGTCGCCAAGGGGGGGAGGGGGCGGCAATTTTTGGAGCCTCCCCCTAGAGGGGTTCAAGGGAAACACCCCCGAAGATAAAATTTTGGGAAAATTCCCTTATAAAATATTGTAATTTAATAGTCAATCTGAACCATTCATCATTAGGTTGCAGATTTGACGGTAGAAGTTACGTTAGGGTTTTTCCCTAGAAGGAAACTCTCTTTTATATATGATGGAATTATATTCCGGCGATGTATGTGAGTGAATATTGTATTATGAGAGAGGATACTATGAGAAAATTAGAGGAAGTTATAATGGGTATGTTGTAGGTTGTATCCCTTCATTTGATGGATAATAATAAAGGAAGGACTAGCAGTTTCTCTAGTGGTCGTAGCCCACATTGGGTGAACCATGTATATCTGTGTCTCTATTGTATTGTGTATCTTTTGTGTTTTATTTCTGCATCTATTTTATTTTATTTCTTTGTGATACTCTTTTCTAACAATTAGTATCAAAGTGAAAGATAACTCACATGAAAAGAGGGTTCCTGGTTTGAGTGGGAGCGATGGCGGAATATGGAAAGTTTAGGGTCGAGAAATTTAACGAAAAAAACTACCAATTATGGAAGATACAAATAGAAGACTATCTGTATCAACAAGATCTTTTCCTAGCATTGGGAGGAAAATCAAAGTAGTCGACGAGTATGAAGGATGAAGAATGAGAGGTTTTTGACAGAAAGGCACTAGGAATGATACAATTGTGCTTGGCAGCATTGATGACCTTCATCATTTCAAAAGAAAAGACAATAGAGGATTTGATGAAGGCATTGACTAAACTATATGAAAAACCCTCAACCTCCAACAAGGAATTTCTAATAAAGTGATGATTTAATATGAAGATGTTAGAAGGTGGGTCTGTTGCTAATCATTTAAATGCATTTAATATGGTTACTAATCAACTAAGTCCCGTAGGAGTTAAATTTGATGATGAGGTTATGGATCTTCTAATATTGTGCTCATTGCCAGAAAGATGGAACGACTTGGTCATGGTTGTAAGTAACTCTATCTCCAGTTCAAAAACTCTGAAATTTGATGATGTTTTTGGTGTTATCCTTAGCAAGGAAATGGGATGAAAAAATACAGGTGAGACATAAGGTAATGCACTGACTATGGAGAACAAGGTAGACAAAGGGAAAGAGGAAAGAGCCAAGGGAACCATCGGAAGTCTAGGAAGTGTAGATCCAAATCCAGACTAGAAAAGATCGAGTGCTGGAATTGTGGGAAGAAATGACATATGAAGAAACACTGTAGATCTCCAAAGAAACAGGGAGATGGACAAAAAGAGAAAAATCCAGAAGAAAATGTAGTAGATGACGTGTTACAAGATTATTTGATTCTTTCTTTAGATAATATTACTGATTCTTGGGTATTAGATTAAGGGGCTTCATTTCATGCCACATCCTATAGGAAATATTTTCAAGATTATGTTCAAGGTGATTTTGGACATGTTTATTTGGGTGATGATGAACCATGTAAAATTGTTGGAATGAGTAAGGTACAAATAAAGTTAAGGAATGGAAACCAATGGTTGTTGAAAGAGGTGAGACATATTCTAGATTTGATAAGAAATCTAATTTCATTATAACAGTTGGGAAGTGAAGGCTGTATATATACATTTACAGAAAAGGTGTGGAAGGTCACTAAAGGATCATTGATAATAGAAAAAGGAGAGACGGTAGGTACATTGTATTTATGTACTGGTAATATTGACTCTTCTATCTATTTAGCTTATACAAGAGTGGACACAACACTTTGGAATCATAGGATTGGACACATGAGTGAAAAGGGGATGCATATACTCCACAAAAGGAATTTTTTGCCAGATATTAAACAAGTTGATTTGGATTTCTATGAGCACTGTGTTAATAGAAAACACAAGAGAGTCAGATTTGTCAGAGTCGAGAAGGAAAAGAAGAGTGAAACATTAGATCTTGTGCATATAGATGTATGGGGACCAACTAAGGTATCATCTCTTGGTGGCTCTCATTATTATGTTACTTTTACTGATGATGCAACTAGAAAATCTTGGGTTTATTGCATTCGACAAAAATCTGATGTTTTTGACACTTTTAAGAGATGGAAATTTTGGTTGAAAAAGGGACATGAAAAAGGTCGAAGTGTCTTATATTAGATAATGGAGGTGGATACTGCAACAAGGAGTTTGATAATTACTATTTGTTGGAGCATAAAATTTTGGGTAATTTTTTGGAATCACACAGGAGCAAGCCGCACGACAATTCAACAAAGGAGTAGCACACACATAAGACAATTAACACATATTCAAGAGCCAACATGTGGAAGGCGGAAGTTAGTTAGTAGTAGTTAGACCATTTGGTCCATTTTGTAATGGGCTAAGCCCTAATATCAATGTATAAATATGTATGGGTTTTGGGTAGAAGAGAGCAGTTGGTGAAGTAAGAGAGCGAGAGAGAGCTAAGTTGAGTTATTGTTGGAGTGTGAAGTCATAGAGTGAGAGTACATTGAGTGAATGGTATGGGTAGTGTTCAGAAGTATAATTGGATAATGAGCTAAGTGTGCACTATATGCACGAACAACCATGGCATTTTGGGTAGATATGTTGTATCTTATTTGAGCACAATGCACACCTATTGTAAGAACTGAATATGAATGGATAAGATAAGAAGACAACCATTGTGGACATAGCCCAGTTGGCGTGAACCATGTTACATTCTTGTGTTTTGATGTGTGTGCTGTTATGATGTGTTGGTTTAATTTGTTTATTACGCACATGTAATATATGCTTATGAGTTTAAATGAATATGTATTTGATGGTTCCGTGCACATGTTGAATGATTAAGTAAGATGAATTTGTCATACGTTATCATGCTGTTATGATTTCACGCACAAGGTATATTGTATGTTGAATGAGTGTTAAGTTAGAATGAATGTTAGAAGATTCTCCATTCCCTTCATGACTACATAAGCCTAGTTCCTATAGTCCCCATAGGTACCTCGGGTGAGACTTCAACTACTTGTGGGTGATGTCAAAAGGGCCAATATCTTTAGGGTTTTGTTGGTGATTTAATGTTGAACCCTGGGTTTTTCCACTGCATGCCAACAAATGGTTCCATTGCTAGGACTGAGATCTGCGATTGAGGGGGATGTGGAGACCTACTAAGGAGGAGATTGGACAATGGTTGGACACAAATGAGATCGATTTTGATGTAGATCAAAATAATAATCCATGGACCAACAAAGATAAATGGATACAAAGGTATGTGTTTACAGATTTGCATGAAATTTTCTTTGCTGATTTTTCGAATATTTTAGTAGAGTGGATCCAAAGATTGGTTGAACAGATCGAAAGATTTCGTACTGTTGTTTCGAGAAATTGGACTCTTGAGTTAATTAGGCAAGTCAATACCATCAATAATCGGGTATCACATGCAATAGATTACTGTATGGAAAGTGTCTTGGGAGATTACATTTTTGAATTTTCCATAGATTGTACTTGGTCGTATAGCGCTACTGAAAGGGAATTCTTTAAGGGACCACACAAAAGATACCTAAAGTCACTATCTACTTGGATTAAGCTGTTGTTGTGCAAAAAGGGAGTTATGAATATGGAATTTGATAGCTAAGCACATTTGTGCACATAGGGGGATTGAGGGCTGACCAAGGGATGGTCTAAGTGTAAAGAGGGATGAAAAGAAGGAATGAAGAACGAATGTGATAAGGATGCTAAGAGAATAAGAGTGTGTGGTGAATGAAGAGATTGGAGTATTGCGTAGTGGTAAGAGATTTAGAATGAATAGGAAGAGGACTGCAGCTGAGAGAGAGGGGCAACATAGTGAGACCGATGAAAGAGATGTTGGTGTAATACTCCAAATTGAAGGAATTTTGTGCACAAAAGAAAAGATCGTTCAGCTCAATCTAGTAGAGGAAGATCCCACTTAGATCAGACTCTATGTTGAACCCACGACCTTGTGTGCATCGCAAAGAACTAAGGTAAGATCAAAATATTTTTCAATTATAGTTAGTGAATGAAGTAAAGATAGTAAAAGTAGTAAGAGTAGTGGAAGTAGTACGCCAATTCAGAATCAGTTAGTGTTATCAGGAAATAATATTGCGCAGAACATGATGGCATGAGTAGATCCTACTTTAAGAATGTCCGTCTTCCATGGAGCAGGGATAGAGGATCCAAAACAACATTTATTCATTTGTGGGACAATATGGACTATGAAGAACATCCAAGATCATGATGCAAAGATTGTGTCGTTGGAAATAACATTCAGAGATCGCACATTATTATGGTACATGAAATATCATACTACAACACCTGCGTGATAGACTAGAACGTTGATAGAGGTAAGATAATCTCTATTGAAAGAGTTTCAGAAACCTAAGTCTGAGTCACAGTGCATTACAGAGTTGAAGGAGATCAAGCAAATAGTGAATGAATTAGTGTGGGACTATGACCAAAGATTTAAGATATTGAAGGATTGGTTGATATTCCAAATTCTAGATGAATAACATAGAGAGTGGTTTATTGTAGGATTACTTCCGCATATACGCTGCCTTTTGATGCAACAAAATATTGTGTCGTAGTAGGAAGACTTATAAATTGCTATGAAATTAGAAGCATCCCATGTAGGAGAAAATGACACAAGGATGGCTCAAGTGCAGTCGCAGTTAGCAAAGCTGATTATTCAGTTGAAGGAACTTGTGAAAGGTAAATAAAAGCATGAGGGGGTCTAGTGCATCACATGTAGAATAGAAGGGCATCATAAGAATGAATGTCCAATGTTTCAGTAGTATTTGAATACGATAGCTCCGAATCCACTAGGGGTATGGTGTGATATTTGCAAAATGATGGGTCATCACCCTATTGTTTTCTCGTTGATGCAGAAGTACTAGAGTACTATGAGAAACTTGTTTTGTAACTTTTGAAACTCCGTCGGACATGAAGAGAAGGATTGTTGCGCATTTGATTTGATGAGAAAGCGCATTGTAGACACATACAAAGTCTAGGGAGAAGAATGCGAAGGAGGAGCTCCGCAGTATAATACTCCAAGATGTTATAATAAACCAAGAAGAGGAGGGTTCAGAGACCATGGAAGAGGAGGATTTGACAAAGGAAGATAGCCAATTATATGTTATCACTGTAATCATCCTGGACATTTTTCCCGAGACTGCGCGAATGCCTGCACGTATTGCAGACAAATAGACCATGCGATGAAGGATTTTCCATAGTTGATCGCGAAATGGAAAAAAAAGAGGAACAAAAATGTACAGATGATAGCAATAGAGGTGCATGACAAACAACCTAAGATAGAGGTAGTTACATGTGGAGGAACCAGAACCAGAGTTGATGTGATAGATCAAGGAAATAAGATCCATCAGTGGGTCTGGAAAGCAACAGAGCCTTAACCATTGTTTGACCATAGAAAGGAAAAAGATATGTATACACAAGAAATAAAGGAAGTAATATGAGAAGAATGGATAACATTGACTTCGACCACACCACCTTTGTATGAAAGGCTGCTGATGTATGCCACCGGTCTACAACATTTCAGAAAGGCAAGTTGACAAGGGAACCACTTTGAATAGTTTTCTAAAAAGTTGTTTAGAGCTAATGAAGGATGAGTCCGCTTTGAGTATACTGCGTGGAATGATTGGCCATTGCACCCAAGATAAATAGATACATGTGGCACACTGAGAATTTAACTGGGTGCACCAAAAGAAGAGAACGAATAGGGAGTTTTGACTCAATGCGCAAATAAGAAACTATGACATGGACACTATTATTTTGGATCTGGGTTTCGATGTGGATTTCATCATAAAGAAAACTTGGGAAATTATGGGTAAGATAAAGTTTATTTGGTCACCCATTTAGGTGAGATTATAAAACCAACATAAGATTGTCTCAATTGGAAGGTTGACAGGGGTAAGTGTTAACATTGATGGAGTGTGCAGCTTGGCCGATTTCGAAGTGTTTGAGATAGTAGATGGAAACACCCCTTACCCAAAACTACTTGGAATTGATTGGGCCTTTGAAAAAAATACTATAATTGACCTGAAGAAGAGACATATGATATTTGAAGGTTACTGCATCATTGGATCCTATTGAAGGAAGAAGATATGTAGAACTAGCAAAGAGAAAAGAGCTTGATAACTTGTATAATATGACCGCACAGATGGACGATTATGTGAATCCTATAGTCGATGGTGTACTTAGTTGGAGAAGCATTAGTTCATGCACATCAGATTTAGAAGAAGCTTTGGAGAATCGACAACAGAGATTACATGAAGTGTCTACAAGGAAATGTGCTCAGATTACCCGTGCGTTGTGATGGATCGGAACTGAGGTATGTGATCCTCCAAGCTATGATAGACTAACTGATATAGTTTCTTTTATAAGAGAATTTGAATTACAAATATAAGATCATTAGAGATTATTAGTGTTAGATGTCACACTAAAAGCGACCCCAAAAAGATGGTGGGCCATGCATAAGGATGGAATAAGAGATTGGCAACAGTGCATAATATTATTGCAGGTTAGGTTCAAGACATAGAATGAAGATACTATGGAGACGTATACATGCTTGATCCGTCCGATGGAGCATGTTAGACAATGTATTGTGACATGGAGTAAAGTACCTAGGAAATAATGGACACACTTGTTTGTAGACACCTTGGACACAATCTCGAAGAATTGGTACTTGGAACTGGAAGTGTGTAGAGAAATTGCAAATTGGGAAGAATTGACTTGAAATTTTAAGGTAACTTTTAGTTTTGAAGATGATGCTCCTTTAATTGACTCAGCTTTGCAGGTCATCGAGAACAAGATTTTTTCAGCAGATTAAAACATATTTTAGTTCATCTATAACTTTGACCTATGATTAATTTAACTAAATGATTTTTTATAACTTTTTCTACCTATGTATGGTCTTACCTTTCGGGTTCCCCTTTCTTAACACCTTAGTAATGTAGATGCGGGGTAGTAATACCTTGGACAACAAATCCTACATTCGACCTAAATATATCATGTATATGTGGGGGGAGGGGAGAGAAATCCTCATAAAGTCTACCCACATCTTTGCATCCCGCAAACTTGAAAGTTTGCATCCCACAAACCCACAAGCCCACTTCCTGCAAGCCCGCATACCTGCATCCATGCATGCCACATTTCTACATCCCATACTTAGATTTTTCTCCATTTTCTCGTATAAATCATGAAAAAGGATGATCTCGACATCTCCCCACATCATCCTTCTTCCCACAACCCACATTCAATGTAATACACTTGATTCCTGTACCCGTGTGACACATAAATCCACACCCACTTTCCATGTAAGAGACAATTGGTTTTCTTGAGGTAATCTCAACATATCCATTGCACATCTCCTACATGATGTGTAATGTCCCTGATCCCAAAAGCCTTTGTAATTGTACATATAGGTTGGTGAGACATTGGTATAAATTATAATGTAAATGTACATATAGGATGGTGGGTCATTGGTATCACTTGTAATGCAAATGTACATATAGGTTTGTGAGACGTTCACACCTAGTTTTGGTGTTGTGCACACCGAGGTAAGTGCACAAAGAGTTGTTATTAAAGACAAGGTGCACACATTTCATAGTGCAACACACACCTGGGTAAGTGCACACATTCACAGTGTTGCATGAACTTGGGTAAGTGCACGGGAATGACCTGGGAGTACACACAGATCTGAGTTATATATATGTATATATATGGCTGTATATGTACTGAGGTTGGAGAGCTTGTGTGATTATGAGGCTGGTGAGTTGTGACACAGATAGGCCAGTGCGCATATCCATGTAAATGAAATCACAATTATTAATAATATACATCGCTACGCATAGACATAATCATATGAAAAGATATGGGGGGTGACTCCACCAAAAAAGGGAAAAGGGGGGTGAGACTTAAGTCTCAGGGGAATATTTTATAATATTTCCCGAAAAGTGTATGTTGGATAATTTTTTTATCCTAAGTTCCCAGGGTTGGGAATGGGTCACCTAGTGGCTTAAGATACTGAAGGTGAAAAGTGTCAAGTTGAAGGAATGCAATATATATTGTTGGCCTTAGTATATTTTGGGGCGTTTTGCATTATTCGGGAGAACTTCATTATTCACTTTCTCGTGTGCAGGAGGGGTCGGTCCATATGAGAGAGGATGATTATTACCTCATCTACACAAAGAAGCTTGTAAGGAGTTGTGGTGCTATAATCAAAGTTTTACTGTTGAAGAGGTGGGTTGTTAGGCCAGTGAGATGTCTCTTTGGGTGAGATATTTTCTATTGAAGAAGCGGGTTGTGAGGACTGTGAGCATACTCCGGGTGAGAGTTTTGTTGGGAATTGTTCTCTGGTGCGATGAGAATTAGTCGCAAGGCACAAAGACTTATTTTCTGACCTATTATTGGTAACCCTGGAAGGGAAGTAGGGCAGCTGGGGGATTGGTGAGTAGAGAAGGGGCACACTTCCTTGGGTGTGACATATGCGTGGGGAATGAGGGACTATAGGCTAGTTGCAAAAATGGGCACCTTGGACTGAGCAATTCTGTTGAGAATCATACCTTAGCTTGTTTGTAGGAACCCTTTTTCCCTAGTGGAGTTAAGCCCCAGCTTAGGGGTGACTTGTTGCTGAAATCTTATGAGCAACATAGTTTACACCTGGGAGGAACATTTGAGTTATGTGCGTAGTTGGTGAATTTTCATAAAACATAAGTGTTATTTATGTGCTTGTCTTGTTTACTGTGTACTTATTTATCTATGTTTGAAATGAGTTATTTCTTGTATGTCGTCGCATATAAGTAATTTATGTTATTATGTTTAATGTCACTTGCACATGTAAGGTGGTGCTATCATTCGGTATTGTAGTCGTGCATAAGTATGACAATTATTGTTAGTTTCCTGTTAAATCATCTTTTGATAATGGTCATGAGTCTCTAAAGAAAGGATTGAATGACTAGGTGTGTAGGAAAGTATCCTGTGTGCACCAAGAGGCTGGAATTCATGTGTGCGTACAGGGAATTAGACCTTGCGCACAAGGAAATCAGAATTGGTGTATGACACCATGGTGGTTGCGCGCACAATAGTGTTGTGTGATCATTACACTAGTGCGTAGTTATTTGAGTTACTTTCACTACTCAAAGTTGTTTTAAAAAGGATAAATATAGTGTGGCACAACTCAACTTGAGGTTGAGCGCCTTACTTCAAGTGATACTACGCAGACCAGGGTTAGTATAGAATCTGTGCAGTGGACTTTTGGAGTAGCATTACTCACTAATATGTTGGGGATGTTACAGTTCAGTTGATTCAGAGTTACATAAGTTGAGATTGTGTGACGTTGCCCAACTTGGGGTGGCTAGGGACATTACAATTTGGTATTAGAGCTATTGGTTCAACACTGGACATGTATCGGCTAGAGTTTAACAAAATTTGTAGACCTCCTATTTCAATGCTGAGCCTGCATGGGTTGAGTTTATTTTTAAGGAAAAATTTGGACTGACAAGTGGTCGAGTTTGGAGTTATAGTGTGACCATGATGCACATATGTGCACGCTAAATATATGATATTGCAGAGTGCGACACTGGAAATATGAAGTAAACAATGGTGCATGAGTGTGCGCACTAAAGGTTTTGGGGTTGCACAAAAGAAAGTTGTGGTGCATACACACTATTGATATGTGATGTACAAGTTAAAAATTGACATCGCACATTGGTGTGTGTTGAATATTAGTGCACACATGGGCTTCAGAAGAAGCGATTTTGACAAGATGGTGCAACTTTTTGGTGAATTTATCTCCTTAATTCACCTAAAAAATATTGTTGTCTACACATTTTGCATAGTTATCAACGATTAGAGCAGGACAAAATCAATGCAGAAGGTCAAAAGCATGGAATATGCGCAGAGGATTTATAGTCCTGATGATGAATTTGTATGTCAATTTGGGTGCTAATGGTACAAAATCCAAGGAAGAGCGCATGAACTTGGTAGAAACCATAAAGGGATTGCAAAAATATGTCCAAATTTATAAAGATGATAATGAAAGGCTTATGAGAGAGAAGGAGCAGTAAGATGACTTAAATTTCAAGTTGATGGAAAGCTTGGACACAATAGAAAATAAAATGGATAAGGAGATAGAGACAAGTAGGTCAAGAAGTCACAAGTCTCATGATGAGAAAAAAAGAGAAGTAAGAAGTGTTGATAGACATCATCATCACTCACCAAAGCAATCTTTTAGGAAAGCGCGCAGTAGTTCAAGTCCATTTCCTATCAGAAAGCATAAGAGAAGGACTGGGGTGGATGAGCTACATGGATAAACGAATAAGATCAAGCCTCCTACCTTTGACAGTGAGCATAAGAAGGATGAAGATGCATAGACTTGGTTGTTGGGTATGAGGAAGTACTTCCATCTACATAATTATTCTGCATAGGAAGAATGGAGAATTTCCATCTATGATCTAAAAGGAAAGGCATCAATGTGGTGGGATCAATTTGCGCAGGTGTAACACATTGATGAGAATAAGGTTATTTGGAGGGAGTTCAAGAGGTATTTCCAAAATAAATACTTAACCAAGAGATACTATGACAAGAAAATGAAGGATTTCTTCGAACTCGAGCTTGGGAGTATGACGATAGATGAGTATGGAAGAAGATTCTTAGAGCTTCTAAAATATGTTGCATTCATCAAGGATGAACACGTTAAAATTCATATGTACCTGAGTGGGTTGCCCTCATTTATTAGTGACAAGATACAATATGATGACCCTAAGACATTAGAGAAAACTATAAGTTGCGCTAAGTGTATTTATGAGAAACAAAGGGGAAGAACCAATTTCCAAAAGGATTGGGAAGACAAGATGAAAAGTAAGGTGGAATAGAGGAATAAGGGGGCTAAGCCACCATTTTTTCAAAAATACTGCGCAATGACAAACAACTCCCAAGGAGTCCAAAATGACGGAGACAGTGGAGAAAAATCCATGTCAACAATATATTCAATGTTGGAGTTATGGCAGAGATCATATGCACAAAGATTTACCTCAAAGAGGTGATAAAGCGAGGACTGCGCACAATGTTCAACAAGTTGCGAAAGTTGAGGACATGGGCAGAATTGTGACAAGAATTTACGCAGCACTAGATAACAAGCAGGCAGAGTTTCAGTCGCACATGATAGAGGTGGAAGGTAATATTAATGACCAATATATTACTATTTTAATTGACTCAAGAGAAATATCGGAAAACCTTGGTGCAACTAGCTACAAAAGAAAAAAAGAAAATTAATGAGATGGTCAAGGTGTTGGAAGATTGGTTGTTGTCATTGATTTCAACTCTAGTCATGGGTTTTGGACCACAATATTGATGAAGGTATTTGGACATGAAGGAAAATGCACATGCAGATACAACACCCATGGATGGATATTATACATCATGTTGTTTATGGTGGTATGTGGCACGTCACGCGGATCCTCATGGTTGAGGAGAAATGAATTTTTGAAGATGACAAAGTGAATTGAAGAAGGAAGTACGTGTAGGCCCTGAAGATAATTAAAGAACATAATTACAAAATAAGAAAGTGTCAGGTCAGCCTTAATGTTAAAAGGAAGTGACATAAATGGTATAACTAAATATCATTATACATTCATTTTATACACAAGTCAAATTTCAGAGGAAATCATAAGTAAAGAAGGCCAGATTTCAAGGGAGGGTGAAGTCTTTTGGTGATATGTTCTAAGGTGTTCCGGGTAAAATAGTAATAAATTCTTCATAGAGAATCCAAATGAAGTGGGAAAAATTGCATTGGAAATAGTACGGACTGTAGTTTCTTGTGTGCGAGTTTCAAAATCTGATGTTAAATATTGAGCGCGGGGCATTCTGTACAAGTTCGGTCTCCTGAATAAACCAGAATTGAACAAAGTCTACCATTCTCTCTATAACTTCTTTTTTGGTAGAAGGAAGGGGAAAGGATGGAGAGTTAAATCCTCTCTTGATATTGGAGTACTGTATAATCCTCTTGGAGGTTTATCCCTCCCTTTACATTTTGAAGCTGTAGCTACCTTTGGAAGTCATTACTTCCCTTGAACAATAACTATTGATTATTTCTCATATATTGTGCATGGTGTA
>JZKD02S1493952.1:158394-173850 GCA_000966675.3 Picea glauca
CTTGAAAACAGATCTATCTATCAATGATAAGTTCATGTAACATCAGACACAAACTAGAAAGAAACAGGTCAAGCGTGTCATATTAATGAGAATAACGACAACAATACTTACAATCATAGATGCGAATGCGACAGCTTCGCCAAGTCCCCTTCATCTAACCCTTGCTTGAAAGATCCATGATCTGTATAACAACAGCTTCACTGATCACTCTCCTCTAGCTGACTGTGTGTTTCCTATGAGATCATAGGTTTCATGCAATAATTCTTCCTCTCCTTTCCACCATCATAGAGCCTGCTTATATAGGTTAAGAGGAGCTTAACCTCCTGAGTTATCTTTAGAACAAGTTGGGAACCTCCTCCTTGGATCAGGGATCTCCTGATGAAACCAAGAATTCAAATGCAACTGCCTTCTAATCTTGAAAGATCCTCCCCTTATTCTCCTCAATGGGCCAACTACTGCCTCAGATTAGGCAGCGCTCCTGCAAAAGGGATATCAGAGCGTTGTAGCGCTCCCTGAGAAGATTAAGGGAAGCGTCAGCGCTCCAAAAGTGAGTAGCGCTTTTTCAGAAGGGTAGGAGAGCGTTATAACACTCCCTAAAGCCTTGTAGGGGGGCACCAACGCTCCTAAGGCTGATGTAAGGGAGCGCTCACCCTCAAAACCATTGTTTTTGAGCTCTTTTTAGGTGTCAAGAGTTCCTTGACTTCAGCTAACCAGTTCTCCTTCTCCAACCAAGTACATGAGATGTTTTAAGTGCCTCCTTAGTGTCGTCATTATGGTAGCATGCTTGAATGATGTTTTCGACACTTGTGAACAACTTGCGACACTTGCGAAGGAAGATGCGACACTCACGACAATTTGAGAGGGATATGCGACACTTATCCAGCTGAGTAGTTTTGACGTGTAACAACCTGTATATGTTCTGGTCAAAAATACCCAACAACAACTTTCTGTGAATTGTGGATGCTCCTGGTTGAGATGTCAACGTTCTCCAGGGCCCAACCTATCATGTTGTTATACGGCATGAGTCTCGGCCCCGTGGCTGTTTTATGTTGCTCTGATTGAGCTATGTATTTGAGCTTCGTTGCCTGATTTTCCGTCACCTCATATCTCGACTCTTCTAGGAAGTTGATCAACTCATATTGTAGGATATGAAACACCTGCATCTAGGTGTTCACGGTATCTACAACTCTTGGCGATGTGTCCGAGAGGACATCTGTGTTCTGGCTTGTGCTTTCACTAGCCTCTTTAGCCATTTTCCACAGAGCCATGATAGTAGTGAGCTTAGAACCGTGCTACCTATTACAGGGAAACCCGTAAACCTCTTAGTCTATTCAAGCTCCCTGTTCTGTGAAAACGCAAATGGAATTCAAACTTCAATATCTTTTTTCACCTTAAGTGTATCAATTTACAAATACCTTTACTGACAATGTATTCATTAACTTTAATGCAAAATCTAGGCGGTGATCCACGATCTTATTCGAAATCATTGCCATTGAGCCACAATTAATGCCATTAATTGGGGGTTTGCAACCAAGAGTTTGGATAAATAAGATTTGAAACTTTCCGAAATTCAGTTTAGCGAAAACTCAATTGCGAGATAATTTTGTTTAACCCATTAATTAATTGTGTTTATTGTTAAGTGCTTTTTGGGTTTTTAGACTTTGGGATTTTGATAGTATCTTGAGATAAGATTTCCGAAACTCGAAATCGCGAAGTGATTAATCATTTTCTAATTGTCTTTAATCTTTAATTAACCCTGCTTAGTGTTTACGATATTTCGGGAATTTAGACTTCGTGAATCTAGAGTGTGATGAATGGTGAATATCCGAACTCTAGATGCATGAAGCTTACCTTTTCGACTGACCATTAACCGTAATGATGTGTCAAATATTATTTGGGGTACATGTGTATTGGGACTAGGATCTTTAGAACACTTTTTTAACATCGAGACGTTGGAGTTTCTACATGGTGAAATGCTCGAAGTGCGAAATTCCGAAGACAAAAACTTCGAAGCAGTCTCTAGAGGCTTAACCTTTTTAACAATCATGCGGCTCCAAAAAACTCAGGAAAAAGGGGTTGTTTGATCGACAGGAAATTTAATCGACGGTGGACCTTGTACGTGCCTTAAGGCTTAAAATTTTAAAATTGTTCCAACATAGGCTCCATCTGGGGATCACGTCTCCTTGCGAGGCGTGGAAGAACAGTAGACCAAGTGCCTCTATTGGGTTAATGGATTCATCAATGGGTTTATGGGAAACACCTTTGAAAAATCATACAGAAAGAAATTAGACTTCAGCCTTGTCTAAGAAAACTTTCAAAAACTTAATCATTCACCGATCTTGAGTTTAGGCTATTAATAGTTTCTCTTTTTTGAAACCGATTTTGGATTTGTTTAAGATAATCAAAACAACCTTAACTAATCTATCAGACGTTGGTCAATTTTGTTCGCATCAAGGAAAAGTAAATTTAACGATTTAGTTTCGGGAGTCCCTTGTTGGTTTAGGATGTAAATCTTGTCAAAAAGAGGAATAGCTACCATATTACATTATATACATGCATAACAACCTTGCAGATATCATAGACATTGCTTCACTACCAGCGAGCTTGTTCAGTACCCCGGTGAAGTTATCTACATTTCCCATTGAATTTGCTTTCACCACTTCAATTTGTACTTTGCTGAGATGAGGGCAATCATTTAAATGAATTTCCTTTCATCATCTCTTTTGGACAAGATGGGGCAATCAATTTGTATGTATCATACAGGGGCTGATATCTATTTATAATTTAGCACCGAAGGTCTTTCAACTCACTTTGATTTAATCTGGACTAATACTCTCCCGACCTTCAAAACACCTTATCCTATAGGGAAGTTCTCACGGGGAGTTTTTATTTTCCATGGATTTTCCTTGAGTGAAACTAATCAGTTTAAATATGCTAGAAGGGATAAAGTAGTCAGGATTAGACTAGACATACTTTCTTCCAGTCAATATCATAGGAATCATAAATATTTCCACCCATTCTCGTTTTGAAGGTTTGGTTTTTAAGGCTTCCTGAGTCAAGGAAAATATTTCTTACTGTGAATATTTAAGATCCCATAGTGAAAATTGGGATAGAATAAAAACTTTCGAACGTGCTAGAAGGAAACAAAACAAGGAGTCAGAGGTTTTGAAAGGGATCTCATTTCCACTCCAGCCTACTTCTTGATTAATGGGATTCTTTTAGTTTTATTTTCCTTTTACCTTCGTATTATTTTCATTTGATTCAGAAAATTTAGAATCTTGGATTTTTATAATCTTTGATCAGGTGACCATTTTTACATGAGTACAACCTTATTTAGGTTTTATAAGATTTCTTTTAGCATTCTTTTTTGAACAACAATAAGCATATAATTTCATACCTTGGATTTCATTTGTATTTTCAACAAAAAACATTATTATTTTTTCACCTGTTTTGTGAGAAAGACAACCATTCTGAAAAGTGAGTGTCAGTTTCTGATACATCCTTATTTATTGACTATTGATAAGTATTCTTCCTGGAAAAAAACATGAGAAATGTCATAACTTTTGCAGAAAACGAAACAATATGTGTTGTTTTTATATTTCTATTTTTTATGAAAACAACAAAACTTATCTTATTTACAATAAAAGTAAAAACTTACCAAAGAAACGAAAAAATGAAAATCAAAACATGAAAATCAAACCAGTATATACAATGGGAATTTGGAATTTGATTATTGCATGAAGTGTTTCAGGTAATGCCCATCGATAGGGGCATTAAGGATTTTCCCATCAAGGTTTTCTAATAAGAATGAATTCTTTCCCTCAGAAGATACGATCCCGAAGGGTCCAAATCAGATGTGATCAAACTTGTCGTGCTTTCCTGCGTCTTCTTTTCTAGCGTCCCACTTCAAACCTAGGTCATTAGGGATAAATTCCCTATCTTTATCTTTTTTATCAAACAAGGCTTTCATATTATCTTGATATCTCTGAAGTTTCTCATCCACCTTAGCCCTATTTTGTTGGACTCCAATTAACTGGTTTATTCTTATGTTAACATCATTCGGTTCTTCCTTCACGTCTTGCCAAAGCTTCATCATGGGTAGAGAGAGATTTAGGGGGAGGACCACATCGGTACCGTACACCATTTGGAAAGGGGACATTCTGATTGATTTCTTAGTGCCGATTCGATTTTCCCACAAAGCATATTTCAAATGAACATGGCAAGATTTCTTATTTTCAGTCAACACCGTTTTTATTATGGTGATTAGGATCTTATTCGATGATTCGGCTAATCGGTTTCCCTAAGGATAGTAGGCTATGGAATGTCCGGGTACAATGTTGTACTTTTGAAAAAACATAACCATCGCCATGGATTTGAAGGCTTGGGAATTATCCGTAACTATCTTCCGAGGACAACCGAATCTTGATAAAATGTTTTCTTCTAAGAAATTGATCACCACTGAATCTGTAGCATTTCATGTCGGAATGGCCTCTACCCATTTGGTAAAATAGTCTGTGGTGGTTAAAATCCATTTATGTTGTGCAGTAGATTGTGGATGGATTTCTCCGATAAAATCCAGACCCCATTGTTGAAATGGAGCTTCTATTTTTACTGGAATCAAGGGTAGTGCGTGAAGATTTTGCTTCCCCGAGAAGAGTTGACAAGAGTTACAGGCTCTGAATTTAGTGTTCACGTCTGTAAATCATTTCGGCCAATAGTATCCAGGTCTTAGGATTTTATAGGCCATTTCCCTCCAGGCATGGTGTCCTCCACACACCCCTTTATGAAACTAATTTATAACATTCTCCATTTCGGATTCTATCAGACATCTTAGTAAAATGCCTAGGGGATCCTTCCAATAAAATTGGTTGTCGATGATGCAATATTTTACTACGTGCAACTTCGATGTTCTTGCCTTAGAAGGAGTCATATCACTTGGACACTGAAGAGTCAGGAGGTATGAAAATATCTCGCCATACCAAGCAAAGGAGGAAAAGTTTTCTTGAATTTGAGTTGCAGGTGGATGATCATCAAATTCTTCTATATCTAGAAGGTCTCTGTAAGATTGCAAATGATTTATCCCAAGTGTTCTAAAATTTGATTCGGCTAATAACTTAGCCAAGCCTTGACCTTTGATGAGTTTAGTCGGTTTTACCTCAAGGTCGAATTCCTAAATCTTGTCTAGCCATCGAACACTCCTTCCATCACTATCTGGTTGAGCCAATATATCTTTAATAGAGCTGGTTGGTACGTAGGAAATTATTTTGGAATTCAACATGTAAGTCCTGAAAGCTTTGAGGGCCTTCAACATAGCGTATGAGTTTTTTTCTAGTATATCATATTTCAACTCGGCGTCTCTGAGGATTTTACTAAAAAATGCTATCGGCTGCTCAAAAACTTCATCGTTCTTTTGCAAGAGCACAACTGCGATAGTATGTTCAGATGAGAATGAAAAGATCAAGAAATATTTCATGTAGTCTGGGCTGGCCAACACCGGTGCTTCCCCTATCACTTTTTTGATGTGTTCGAAGGATGATTTAGCTTCGGTTGTCCATCTGACCTTGTTGTCTTTTTTCAGCATATATATAGTCAATTTAACAATTTCAATGAAATTTGGAATGAATCTTCTTAATAAATTTATTTTTCCTAAAAAAGACTGGATCTCCTTTTTGTTTCTAGGAATATTGATTGTATCTATATCTTAAACCCTTTTCAGATCGATTTTGATTCCTTCTCTAGATACTATGTGGCCTAAGAGTTTACCTTCTTGCATAGCAAAATGGGATTTCTTAGGGTTGAGTGACAAACCGAATTTTATGCATTTCTTGAACGTCTGTTTGAGGTGTACCAAGTGCTATGCATTTGAGTTAGAAAAAACAGTTAAATCAACGAGATAAATGACGACAAACTTATCTCTCTCACCAACAAAGGCTATGTCCATTGCCCGTTGAAAGGTGGCCCCTGCGTTCATCAGATCAAATGGCATTTTATCGTACATGAAACTACCCCATGGAGTAGTAAACACGATTTTTTCTTTGTCATCTTCGTGGACCACAATTTGATTGTAACCTGGAAATCCATCAATCATAGACATTCCGTTATCCCTGACCACTTTTTCCAGAACGTGATCCATTTTAGGGAGTGAATAATTGTCTTTAAGGGATGATTTGTTTAGGTTCTTGAAATCCATGCAGAGTCTGATTTCACCGTTCTTCTTCCTGACTGGAACTAAGTTGGCTACCCACTCGAAATATATGAGTGGAACAATAATCTTTGCATCAAGGAGATTTTTTACCTCCCTTTCTATTACAGGAAGGACTATAGGGTTTATTTGTCTGAGTTTATGTCTGAAAGGTTTTATGCCTTTCTTTAAAGGGATTTTATGTTCGATGATAGTGGTATCATAAGTTTTTCAGTTTGTCGTAATACCAGGCGAAAACATCTTTGTACTATTTGAGCATCTCGGAATATTTACTTTTCATCTTGGGTGGAAGGTATTTAGATATTTTGACCAGTTTAGGGGTTTCCTTAGTGCCTATATTACAATCTTCGACCTCTTCGGGTTGAGGTTGCAAGTTAGACTTTAGGGGTATATCATCCTTATCAAATAATCTTTATAAAGGGATCAACCCTTTAGGGATATCATTGTTTTTCAACACCAACATGTGGTGGTTAGCAATCTTATCCTGGAACTTCTGAGGATCTTCACCTTCCTGCATGATCCAAGTAGGGTTGTTCTGATTTTCCTGGTCGATGTGCATTTCAGAAAATTCATCCACCATTTCGAGAAATTGCTTAATATGCTCATCTTCTTCAAAGACCCGCCAGTGTTGAAACTTATTTGGTATTGAAGGCCCATGCCTCATTTCTATGTGATATTTTAGCTTCAGGACAATCATAGATGGCATAAAAGTAGCTGTTGCTTTCACTAGAGAATCAACTTGTTGATTTTCTACTCTGGGAATGTGATGAATATAAACAAGGAGAATTTTTTTTTTATCAAATCCCAGGCGCAGTTTCTGTACGACCTTAGCCTTGGATGTTTGGCTTGATACTGTTTCCTTATCTGTTTTACAATCATTTCTGAATCGCCATAGACTATCAGATTTTCAATTTTCAGCTTTTGGGCAACCTCTAATCCTAAGACCATAGATTCATACTCGCATATGTTATTTGTATAATCAATGTCCCACTGTAATATGTATGATAAAGGAATAATGAATTCATCTCCAGGTGCCACAAACAACACTCAAACTCCTGCTCCTTCCCAAGACGAAGCACCATTGAATTTTTTTTCCAAACTCCTGTACTATTTACGTTTTTGTTTGTTTTTTCTATTCTTTTGTTTTCTTCTTCTGTACAATTTTCTTCTGTACATTCATTGAAATTATCATCAATTCATAATATACAGTTTCCTAGATCCTGATTGGTGACATATACTGGGTAATTTTTTTTTTTNCACTTATAGTATACGCCAACCTTGTCTCTTTGTATAGACGGGTGAAATGTCCACCGAAAATTGGGATTGTGGCATACATCATGTCCAGTTGAAGTGATCCTCTGAGCTTGGTGCCCCAAGACCTGAATAACAACATGACATACTTTGCAGGAACATCAACAATGACTACATCCATCAGAATACTCTTTACAGGGATCTGTGCAAGATTAACCACCAAATCTTTAATCATACCAAGGCACTTAAATTTTCTTGAATCAAAAGAATACAGATCTCGATATGGTCTAGTAACCCCGAGACCCAGTTTTTCCATAATGACTTTGGGCATTAAGTTGTGGGAGGCTCCAAAATCCAACATACAGTTATGGAGTAGGTGATCATGCACAGTCAATGTAATATAAAGAGGAGCGACAAAATCTTTATTATTTTTGATATGCGGACCAAACATTATAGTAGGTCTATAATATTCTAAATTAATAACATCCGCATGACTTTCAACATCCGAGAAATTTATCATCTTGGCAATTTGCTTTCTATACATCGGATTTTTCGCTATTTCAACTAGAGGTACATGAATTTTGATTTTATTAATTTCATTTTCCAGATTGAAACTTCTAATTGTATTTTTGGCTTCTCTGGTTGGGATCTCTGTTTCTCTTTTTTCTGGCCTATTAGTCTTCTTTCTTTTGTTTCGACTGTCTTTGTTTTGGCAGCTTGTGTTTCAACTGTTTTTGTTTTGGCAGTTTGCGTTTCAGTGGATGGTTGAACTGCCTCATTCATTTTAGTTCTCGACAAGATATTCTTCGATGGAGTGGTTGTAGAATTTTTATCTCTAGGACTTATATTATATTTCTGTTGAAGCTCGACCATTATAGAGACGTCGATTCCTTAATAGTCTCTCTCCCAGATTATTTATACTTTCCTCATTTCCAAACAATAGTTCTTAATCTAAAGACCTTTCATAATCCTGTCTGGTTAAGTGAGGCTCTTGGTCATTATCATAGAGGTTGTTTATATCTTCATCTAACCCCTCATAGTCTTGCATATCATCATTTTGCATGAAGTTTTCTTTTTTAAAAGGGGCTTTGATTATTTGGTCCTCATTTTTTACTTGTCTCTGCTAGATCTGTGGGTTGGGATTCCTTTTGAAATCTCTCCTAGCAAAAGGATCAGGCTTAGCTTGGTCTAGTTCCATTATAGAGATTTTATTTGATAACCTTTGATTATCTTATCCATGCCATCCATTTTTTCCTTCGTGGACCTCCCAGATCCAGAGGGTCCAACTTGTTTCTTGAAGTGTTTAGTTTCTTTGGTTCCTATCTCAACCTTGGATTTTAGTTTACCTGATGCCATCATGTTCAACTCGATTTCGATGGTGTCGTCCTGCATTCCTGTGAGGGTAGCATATCTCCTTTCCCTTAAAAGTAGGGCAAAGTCGGGCTCAAAAGCCCCTGCGAAAGTCACTTTAACTGCGGGTTGAGAGGGTTTAACTTCTGCTGGAATCTTATGATAGATTTTGTTAAACCTCTGGGTGAATTCTAGGACCGACTCGAAATTATTTTTCCTCAGAGCCCCAAATTCCGTCAGATAATACAAGTGATCTTTCTTCCCTCCCCACTGCCTTAAGAAAACGTTTTCTAGTGCGTCGTAAGATCCTACAGAACCTATCGACAAAACCAGATTCTTACTTGTCCTTAAAAATTTTGCACTAAAAGTTTCGTGTAAACATCCTCATGCTCAATGCCGAGGATATCAATGAATTGGTCAAAAAATTTTATGTGCTCTGTGGTAGTTAAATCTCCTTCTCTCGTGAATTTCGGTAAGCTATTCATATAATTTTTGGGTAAATCATGAAGGACAGGGGGAGGAATAAAGGAGCGTATATGGCCACCACTTTGGAAAAGATCCTAGGGGGCGGAGGTGGTCCTTGATTGCCTCCACCTCCGACACCACCTCCTCCAACAACAACCATTCGAAGTTGAGGGGATGAACTTCAGGAGTTAAAGAGAGGGTTTTTGTAAACTTATAGGGACTGAAGCGATCAATTTTCAACTTCCTCGGGATGTAGTGAATGAAAAAATGGAAAATGATCATTATAAGACACAAAGTCTAGAAGAGGAGGGAACGAGAAACATGGACTAGCTTCTTCAGACTTACAAGATGTATAGATAGGCGAACCCGTAGGAGATGAATTGGGGTATAAAGTGCACTCCTCAGGATTTCGGGTTTGGTTTGGGGTGAGGATGGGGTTGACATAAAAGTAACGATAGCAAGTATAGAAGAGGATCTTTTATTCAGACTGTTCTAATTATCGGGCGGGTCAATCTCAATCTTTATTGCGGTTTCGCTAGTTGAGGCATTCGTAGAAGGTGTTCGTTTAAATTTTTTTCAGGAGTAAATCCTTTGACCAGAACCTTAGTATTGACTTGAGTTATTTTGGGTTGGTACTTCTTACCTGAAGATGAAGTAGTAGACTTGAAGTATCCCTTGGGTTTTAACAACTTTTCGGGATCAGATACAAGCGTAGTCCGCTGATCGTCTGGGTTCTTCCTGGTATTCTTTCGACCGAATGCCAGTTTATCTGTAGTGGAGTCGCCAAGTGAAAGATAAAATAGAATTAATGCAATATTCAATATTTGTTCACTATCAAAGACATAACGTTACCTTGTCATTTCCCTAGGGAAAAATAACTTCGTTTCTCCATCCCCGACAGTGGTGCCAAAAAGATGTTGTTCCTGAGATTAAACTTATGTCTCAAAGAATAATGTCAGACATCGGAAATATAAAGGAATGTTTTTAAAAGGTGATTTTTCTTTCGTTAGTTATATAAGAATTAATCCTCAAATAAACTGATGACAGAGTAGGACAGAGGCCGTGATTTGTCGTCTGATTCGATTTATAAAATTAGATGATGTGGGAGAAACTTACAAAACTATGAAAAAAAATGAGGCATCAATGGAAGATGAATATTACCATGTTCACAATAGAAGAAAATAAAGAATGCACCCTTGAAAGGATATGATATGCAGTGATCCAAGTAACTCAAAGGTCTTGTATTTACTTATAGTGAATGCAGAGGAAAAATTGTTTGCTTATCAAATAATTAGTTTAATGTGATTGCAGTAGAAATAGTACTAAATTGAAAACACTCACTTATCAAGGAGTAACATAAATAAATCTAGAGATATGAAATATAAGAGAAAAACATAACTCAAACTGCACAAAAGTTGGAATCCATGTCTGCACTTGTATTAATAATCACAAAAGGAGAGTTTTATGTATTACATCCGGCAAGAAGCAGCCTGAAATAAGTCTTTGATTTAGATATTTATACAAAATGGTATCAACCTAAAACGATCAGACTTCTCATAATCTAAAATGATAAATATTACAATATGTAAACTGAAAGGTCCCATAATCATTCACTCTGTCTCTTCACCTGTAGGTAGGGACGTTTCTTCTTCATATCTTCAAACTCAGAGACAACTGGCATCTGATCATGACTCATAGAAATAGTAGGTGCAGGTTGTCTCATTTGTTTCCAGATATGCTAGCTTTCCCGTGTTTGACACACTGGACGCATCTGCTTACTAGCTGCACTACTAACCTGGAAGGTTCTGTTGTGTCATTCGCCTAAAAAATATACAACTTATTTTCTATATGAGGCAACCTATCTTGTATCTTCCTTGCTTCCAACGATATAGTCTGTAGCTGTAAACTGGGATCCACTATCCACTTGTTAATCTAGATAAGGTCGATTTGTTTCAATTGCTGGATGGTCATCCAAGCCTCTTCTATGATTGTCTTGGAATTAAGTTGATTTTTTTCTATGTCAATCTGGCCCAGAGCCTCAGGAATACTATCTCTTTCGACATCCAGTAACCCCTTGTCGAGTGAAGACAATGCTTCCTCACAAGCCTTATTTACTTCCCTGGCTAATCTTTTGCTTTCATCCAGATTTGTCTCCCATGTCTTCAGGATTATGTCACCTCAGGTTTTCTCCGAAAGAGACAATTGAGGGATCTTTTCCATTTCATCCCTTGCTTCTATTAAAATGGCTTCCTAGAACATAGCTCGAGCTATAATGGATTCTCTCTCCTTAATGTAAATGTTTTTTTAGAGAAAGGTCTTCCACCCGATAACAACTTTGAACAAATTCTACTTTCGTAAAAAGGTTTTGCTGGGATAATTCCAACTTCTCTTGCACCGCCAATGCCCGATCTTGGAAAGTGACCACCTCCACTGCTATAAATTCAGCTAAATGTACCTTGGCCTAAAGTTGTTTGATCAATTATTCTTGTTGAGTGGAATATTCTCTATCAACTTGTGAATTCCTTTGGAACTCCTCAACGCTCGCTTGCAGCTGCTGAATTTGATGCCTCTCATAAGATCTAATTTGATCGAAATCCTAGTTCAGCTTATTTTTTACACTATGTTCCACAGTCTTTATTTGGTTATGAAACTGTCTCACTAACAAATTCTTCTGTTTCAGTTGTTCCGCTAGATTTCTTACTGAACATTGATTTGCTGTGGCAAAAGCCCCCAGTTATCTTGCCATTTCCATAGCAAAGTCTGCCTCGTCTAAAGCTCGTCCATCATACAAAACTCTTTGTATTTTGACAGTGGCACCCTCCCTTTGGTGCGTTTATCTTTTAACTATAGCCCTCCTCTTCTTGCTGAAAAAGAAGTCGTAAGGGGGAATTTCTTCAGTCGAAATAGGAGTAAGATCTTCTATAAATACGACTTCAACATTTGGGTTCCCTTGACTGAACTGTAAAGGTGTAACCGACTTGATAGGAACTCCTATCTTGGTGGATGGATGTTGCCCTACTATGCTAGTAGCTAATTTATCTGGTGTGGACGATGGTGTTTCCTGTCCCTTTTTTAACAAAGCTTCAATTTGAGCTTCAGTTTGATTACCAAGTGAATTTGGTAATACAGTATTTGCTTTCTGTGTCAAAACATCAGTTTTCTCCAAACTCTCTTGAGTACCTTGTCCACTGGAACTTTATGTTTCTAAACCCTGAGTCACAACTTCTTGTGTAGATGGAGGTGTCTGGGTTTCTCCCTGTAAGACTTTAGGTAAACTATTTCTCCTGTGTCTTTCGAAATTGTAGAACTCAACTAATTTATTTGAAGTCAGAGTTTGGACTCTGCTCAACACCTCCTAGTATGACCTTACTCCCCAGAATATTTCATCCCGAGGGGAATATTCATGCTCGTATCTCTTTAGATTGTATAGAGCTAAGTGGTTTGACATGATCTTGTGGGGATCATGCTTCTTGAATTCAATATCAACCAACTTAATTCTTCTAGGGCTGCGGCCTCCACTTTCGAGTGGCCAAAATCAAACAATGAGAACATACCAATTTGTAAAGGGAAGGTCAACCATACCTTTTTCTGCACCGCTTTTAATTCTTTTTTGATTCTCCTTGTTACAATTTGATAGGCTATCTCTCGACACACCAGCCGATTCGACAAAAACTTTGGTAAATCACATGGGGAAATTGAACACCCAAAAACTCTGATGTAGGAGAAATGTTCCTCAATGTACCAGTCCGCTATTTTCCCTAGGTTGGTCATGATCTTGTTTGAAATCCTGGGAGGTGGGAAACCGTATAGAGAAATATGCATTGGCACCACCACATAGTTGTATATTTCGTAGAAGAAATATTTTGCTTTATCCTCCCACAACTTGGAGTGATAGAAATGTATGGGCTCAGCGTTGGTCGGAGTCCAGCTCTAGCTCATCAAAGGAAACAGTGTCATAAAACAAATGGCATCCATAATGTATGCCGACATGTAGAAAGGGGCAGGTTTCCCTTTGGCTTTTAACAACTGATATTCTGTGACTTCCTTGGCCAAAATGTCAGATAATATCTTGGCCCAATTGAAAGAAAAACCTTCTGCAACTTCGTGCGTGATTGGTACCCATGATAAAAGGAAGTGAGCAGAGGTTCTTTCCCGAAGATTCTACATAGAATCATGGCCACATACATCATATGGGCGTGTAATGATGCAGTGGCATATATGCCATGGGTGTCTGCTCTGAACTTCTTAGGGCGTGCCCACTAGTTCTTGATTAATTCAGGGTAATTATTTCCACCTTGCGTGCACTCTTCTTCATTGAACTCTGTTAAGAAAGTGACATTGTAACTATATTTGAAAGCAATGGATAATTTGTACATCACCTGTATATGTTCCATTTGAAAAGACCCAACAACAACTTTTTGTGAATTGTGGATGCTCCTGGTTGAGACGTCAATGTTCTTTAGGGCCCAGCCTATCATGTCGTTATACGACATGAGTCTTGACTGCATGGTTATTTTATGCAGTTCTTATTGAGCTATGTATTTGAGCTTCTTTGCCTAAGTTTCGGTCACCTCATAGCTCGACTCTTCTGGGCAGTTGATCAGCTCATATTGTAGGATATCAAACACCTGGGTCCAGGTTTTCACAGTATCTACAACTCTTGGCGATGTGTCTGAGAGGTCACCTGTGTTTTGGCTCGTGCTTTCACCAACCGCTTTAGCCATTTTCCGCAGAGTCATGATAGTAGTGAGCTCAGAAATGTGATACCTATTACAGGGAAACACATAAGCCTCTTAGTCTGTTCAAGCTCGCTGTTATGTGAAAACGCAAATGGAATTCAAACTTCAATATCTTTTTTCACCTTAAGTGTATCACTTTACATACCTTTACTGAAAATGTATTCGTTAACTTTAATGAAAAAGCTAGGCGGTGATCCGCGATCTTATTCGAAATCATTGTCGTTGAGCCACAATTAATTCCATTAATATTTGGGGGTTTGCAACCGGGAGTTTGGATAAATAAGATTTGAAACTTTCCGAAATTTGGGTTAGCGAAAACTCAATTGCAAGATAATCTTGTTTAACCCATTAATTAATTGTGTTTATCGTTAAGTGCTTTTCGGGTTTTCGGACTTTAGGATTTTGATAGTAGCTCGAGATAAGATTTTCGAAAATCTAAATCACGAAGTGATTAATCATTTTCTAATTGTCTTTAATCTTTAATTAGCCCTACTTAGTGTTTACGATATTTCAGGAGTTTGGACTTCGTGAATCTAGAGTGTGATGAATGGTGAATATCTGAACTCTAGATGCGCAAAGCTTACCTTTTCGACCGACCATTACCCGTAATGATGTGTCAAAGCTTATTTGGGGTACATGTTTATTGGGACTAGGATATTTAGAACAATTTTTGAACATCTGGACATTGGAGTTGCTACATGGTGAAACGCTCGAAGCGCGAAACTCCGAAGCAGTCTCTAGAGGCTTGACCTTTTTAACAATCAGGCGGCTCCAAAAAACTCGGGAAAAAAAGGGGTCATTTAATCGATGGGGAAATTTAATCAACGATGGACCTTGTATGCGCCTTAAGGCTTAAAATTTTAAAAGTGTTCCAACACAGTGGTTGAAGAATTTCCCTCACTTTTCTTCTCTCCAATGTGGAAATCATCCAATATTTTTATTCGAATGCTGTTTCTATGCAAGACCAATTTATGATTTCTCCTTTTTCCTTTCGGGTTATCTCTGCTTGATATATGGTCTACGAGAGCCCCATCCCAACCCACTATGGTGAGCTCATTTATTATTTGTTGTTTGAATATCATGAATATTGTGGAGTGTCGATCGTTTCACACATTTTATTTGAAATTGACCAATGAATTTTTAATTATTCTTTAAAACTCCACAATGAACTATCTCGAGGCTCATGACTTTTGTGGTTTCAGATAAAGTAATACATCTGAAGTAGAATAAACAGAAGAAAGAGAAGAATGAATGGTCCTTTTAATAGAAATTTAAATGTATATAGGAGACTAGGAGGTATAATTACAACTAATGGCCTAAAGCCGACATAAATTAAATAACATTACTAATCTAAATTACAACTAATGGCCTAAAGCCAACATAAATAAAATAACATTACTAATCTAATATGCCCCAATTAAGGGGTAATGAGCCAATATTAGGGCTTAA
>JZKD02S1493952.1:180269-191321 GCA_000966675.3 Picea glauca
ATGAAAATGTCTCCTTGGTATATATAGGAGACTAGGAGGTATAATTACAACTAATGACCTAAAGCCGACATAAATAAAATAACATTACTAATCTAAATTACAACTAATGGCCTAACATGTGTTGACATACCTTCTTCAAAATTCCTCTTGATATATATGATATCACTCGTTTAACATTTAATCATTCATTAAAAATTATCCATATCCATTGAATATTTTTTTTTTCCTTCTATGGTAGGTTTTGGTTGTGGTCTAGAAAAGATTACATTTTTCTTAAGTTGTACAATATCTTTCTTAGCAAAAATGTTGCATGACTTTTCTTAAATCCTATCATTTCAAATTCTACCTTCTAGTGAAAACAATTCAACCATTAAGGCTATAGTAGTCTCTTTATCGAACTTGTCCAAGAAATCCTTTTGAAAATCATTGCAAATTATTATTGATCCAATTGGTAGATTACTAGCACAACCACAAACTAGTGGCCTGTGAACGCTAAAAGGTGTCGGCTGGTAATTGACACCACAGAACCATAAAATGAAACAGACACCTCCATATGGTCCAGAAAATGAAACACTGTCATAAACTGTTCAAAATTCTTCTTCATGTGAATTTACTAATCTACGCATGATTAAATCTCAAATCCACACATACACCCAATAATACTCCAGGAAAACTCAAGCAAACCTTAATCATTGCCAAAACAGTAGAGGGATTCGAGGTGCACCATGAGCATCTTGGAGACATTGCTAGCTCAAAATATCTTATGAACAGAGGCGAACTTCTGAGGCTCATGAGGGGAAAAATGTGGGGAAAATGGGCACTCCTGAGCACACCTCCGTCGGAGCATCTTGCATGTATCATAGGGGGTTGATGTATTTAGAGGTTTATGACCACCCACCATCGCCCATGCGATAGCAACTGCAAAGAAATTTGATTTGAATTCATTTCATATGCTATACTTTGGGAAGATCGATGTAGCAAATGCGTGAACCTAACAACATGCATGTGCGGGCAATAGAGTATTAGCTCGATTCCAGCTAACCAGGACAAAACCTCTTTACAGCACAGAAGACTGTCCAAATCTTATAAGAACAGAACCTCTCTGCACCACAAAAGCCTGTTCGGAAAACTCGATTTGAAAAGTTTGAACTGCTCCTGGAATCTATCTATATAAACCATGTCGATCCACTTCTAATTGCACTCCATCATTGTGTATCCATTTTCATGTTGTCGAAGATGGCAGGGACTCATTCCTTTCTGTTGCTTGCCTTCTTCACAGCCATAAGCCTCCAGGCATATAACTGCGGTGCTAGTTACTCTCCTCCTCCGGTGCACAAATATCCTCCTCCTGAACACAAATCTCATCAGGAGCACGAGCATCATTGTCGGGAGCACAAATATCATCACGATCATTTGGTACATAAATCTCCAACGAAGCACATCCAATATCCTCCCCCTGTTCATAGATCTCCCCCAAAGACGATTGAATATTCTCCTCCTGTTCACAAATCTCCTCCCAAGCATACCGTATTTCCTCCGCCGGTTCACAAATCCCCTCCCAAGCCTAGAGTATTCCCTCTGCCGGTTCACAAATCCCCACCTGCTCCATTTCATGAGTCTCCGCCCGTCTACAAATCGCCTCCACACTACAGGATGCCTCCTCCTCCTCATCATCCTGCTTACTGACAAAGGTACACTTGTCTACTCCGTCTCTTCCATTGATCTCGTCGGGTATTTCTTGCTGCAACGCACGCTTCAATATGGTCGAGAAAATGAAACGCTGTTGTCATAAAATGAAACGTGGTCATAAAATGAAAGGCAAGGCTGCAAATGTACTCTGTAACAAAATTTTATTTTTTATTAATCATTAAGAGGTGGCAATCAGCTAGCCACCATAGTAAATTTTAAAGATGATTAAGTAAAAGTAAAAAAATAAATATGTAAACGGATGCCTTTATAATAGTGAGGAAGTCACTGGTTAAAATCACAACCATTGATTTATTGGGACGACTAAGAATATTCCATCAATATTTAATCTTGTCCATACAAAACTGATTAAAGACTAAAAACCTATTAAATGTGCCCATTATCAATAGGTATATGCCTTTCAGCGTAAAAATACCAAGTAGAAACTTTATTTTCAAAAGTATATGAGAATAACCGACATACGACATCCTCATATTGTGTGTTCATCAATCTAATTGCGAACATAAATTTCTTAATATGATCTTCCGGAGGACCAAATAGATTAGGATCAAATTTAGGAAAAATATGCTGAGTATGTTTAGGTAAATTGTGCATTTTCCTAGGCATATCATGCTATCCAGGTTTGGTTCTGGTTTTGATTATTATCCATGTTAGAATAAATAGAGCGAGTATATGAATTCTATAATTCTAAATTTGATTCCAAGTGACTTTCGAAATTTTCAATTACTATAAGGGATGTTGTAGGATTTGGTGTTTTAGGAATTAGATCTAAAGGCCGAGAAATATTTTATAATGATAATTAACCTAAATCCTCCATGGTATGAACTAGAGTTTGTTCTTTGGTATGAGTAACTACTTGAGTAGTACTCCTTGTTCGAGGAAGTAATGGAGCAACATGCAAGGCACCTATTTGTGTGTTGTATGCTCAAGTTATCCATCAAAATGTTTTAACTTCATCGTTTATATTTTGTATGATTTTTTTTTATTAAGATTATGTTTAAACTTTTCCAAATCTTAAAGGTTATAATGTTCAAGAGATATCTCAGGATTTGGAACCTTTTTATCTGAATGCAGACTATTTGTAGATAACCTGGTCTTGGGAACCGAATCAACCATACAAATTTGGCCATACTAGTACCAATTTTTATAATAGGGTGTGTTAGCGCTAGAAGTCGACTCAAGACTGCTATTGAGTCAAGCCTAACACACCTTGATTTAATTGGTTTTAGGAAAACTTAGAGAGTGGTAGGATCAACATGAAGGCAATGAGAAATCAATAGTTGACCATTGGGCATGGAGTCCATTAAAAACAAATAACCATGTCTTAACATTCTATAGGCAATAGGTCAAGCTAACAAAACTTAGATCAACTCCAAGGCTATAGAGAAATGGAATGAGGAAATGAAGAAAACAAAACTGCACGTTAATAAAAAACCACCCCGATCCTTGATACACTTACAGGGAAGAACACTGAACATTCATAAACCCTCTCTAACTGTGAATATAAGTCTCAAATGTGGCCGGTGGCCAACACGACAATATATCCTATACTACAGTCTTCTTAGCACTGAATTGCATACATATATCCTATAACAACAAAACTCATTTAAGCAGATGAAAAAAAAAATGATGAACCGAAGATAGGGAAAAAACAAACCGATCATAAACTTTGTTATCAGTTGAAATCTTTACATAGAAGTCTTGCATAAGGTTTTTTAAAAATATTACATAGACTGTTCACCCTATGCAGCTCTCTCTCAGTCCCTAGGACTGAATCCCCTTGTCACTTGCAAAATATTGCTTAAATAGAACAATAAAAAACCTCAACTGTTTGCTTGATTTGCTGGAAATAAAATAAGATAGAAATCATAAGAAATAAAACTAAAGATCAAATCGGTTATGAGGTTATTGAACTTGCTAGAAGGTTGCTGGATCAAATTTCCTATATTTGCTGCCAAGTATCTCGAATGCTGGAGCTGATAGAGTCAAATCCTTTAAATCTGGAACATAATTTTTTTTTCTGATATCCTCTGCCACTTGTTCATTTGACTGTTGAATTTTCTTCTATTAGGTGTCCCTCTGACTGATGATTCATTCCTTCGAAATATGAGATTAAAGTATTTGAATGATGATCTTGACTGCTTGAAACTGTAGAGATAAACCAAATACTAACTGAATGCCTAAAAATATGGGATATGAAATTATCATGCCAAATGACATCTGTATGCTTCCTTCTTCAAAACTTAAAGCTGCCAGCTTGTTACTTTACCCCTCTGGTGCATACCTTGAATTCATTTTGAAAAATTGGCGAGCCACATTTTTATGAAATGATTCAAACTGTCAAAATGGAAAATAGCATAGTTTCCAAAACTTAAAAGTTGCGTGCCCACAATCTACTGTCATGATCTTGTCAGTGCCAACCCTTTAAATTTGTCATTTAATGCTTGATTTGGTAGCGTCCGAGCGGATGAAAATTAACACATATCTTGGTCACTGATGTTTATTTCTTCTCTGTTATCACTGGCCCATACACTGCAAAACTTAATGGATGATGACTCCTCAGTGGTCTGGAACTTGGCACCAAATTTCTGGCACTTGGCACCTTGGCACCTGGTTATTGAACGCTGTTAAAGTCGACTTGGCACCTTGTAAAAACACCGCCGATGCTCAGATAGAGGCTATTTGAAAAGTTTTGAGGCAGATCTTTGCAACAAAGAAAAACAACATTGAAAGAGCTTCGTAGCGCAGTGAATTATCCCACATGATAAGACAAAACCTCCATGAAATCAATCATAAAATCGTCGACACTTCATTGCACGCTTCTCACACCTATGAGGTCGCTTAGTATCCCATCTGGAAACCTTGGCTTGCATTCGATGCTTGGTCATTACTTATTGTTTGGACACCTGCCTGGTAGTGAACACTATGTTTTTTATTTTCCCAGTGAGGTATATCCCACACGCATACTGAAAACGTATATTATCTATTTAAAATGCTCAACAATTGAATATTTTCTCGACACGTGGAGCACTTTAAACAGTTCCCTGTGGGTTCCTCCCTTGGCTTTGGTATACATTGAAGCTCGGTCTTTGGTCTAGATCTTGGGTGCTTTGATGATGACATCTTCAATAACTTGGAGATTGGCCGAAAAATATTTTTGCAAGATTTTTTTTTTGGTTTAATTAGTTTTTTTAATTTTTTTTTAGTTATCTCGTAATTAGTTTCATGCAACTCTACCATGTTCTTGAATTTTTTCATTACTTGGTATCTTGGATAGAATATTTATGGTGGACCTAGTGAAGGAAGTTGGCATTCAGTGGTAGTGTCTTTGATAAAACCCAATATCTTTATGCAAGACATCCACTCTTCTTCTACCTGTTTTTGAGCCTCATGTGCCATCCTATTCCAAAAACCTAAATCTTGTTCAATTTCATAAACTTTGGTTTTACTTAGCTGCCTAATATTGTGATCTTCATTTCCTCTTCGCTTCTAGATTTGTTTGATAAATTCAAGTTGATCTTGGGTTTTACCTTGACTTTCCTTCTAAATTGGATTCTATGTATAGAAAACCGAGATTTCTAAACTAACCTCCTATAGTTGAAATGCCTTGGTGTAGAAATATCTTTTAAAATGTACATTGATTTTATCATCTTCTAATACATGATCTACAAGAGTTGAAACTAAACCTTATGCAAATTTGTAGTACTTGACTTGATTTTCTAGCAAAGCAATCTTCTTCTCTAAGTTATGCACATCGACTACTTTTGACTTTGCTTTATCAAGAGTATCATGGGTTATAACTAATCTAGTAGAACTCAACTTAGTTAACTTATCTTTATTTGTGTCTAACACTTGCTCCTCTGTTGTGTAGATTATTATTTTATCAAAATCTATTTTTCTTCCTTTTTTATTTGCTTTACTATGGTTTTCTTTCTTTTATTATAGGCTATCAATTCTAGATTTTCCACTTCCTCAACAGGGTCTGATATATTTTGGTCTCACTAGGATAAAGTATTCTCAAAGCTACTAGGTGTAGCTTCTTTCTCCATCTTGGTATCTTTGTCCTTGATTTATTTTTCTTTAATTGTGCCTTGTTTTGGAATAATTAAATCTTCCATGGTTAAGTCAATGAAACTACATGAAGGTGGGCCAGTTTATTGTGCAATTTTCTTAGATGGTTCATTTGTAGATTGTTTTCCATGTTATATTGTTTGTCTTTTGCAATGTCTTCTTGAGCTTCTTTGATTTTATATTTTCTCTCCCATTCAACTTTCTCCTCTAATTTCTTCTCTAGTTTGGCAACTGCTAGCCTCTTGTTTTCCAATCTTTCTTTTTCAGCTTCCTCTTTGAGTATTTTCTCTTCTTCCTGCCTTGATTTCTTAGCCCCTTCTCTAATCATCTACTCCTTTTCTTCTCTTTCCTTTGCTTCTTTAGCTTGGACTCTATCTTCTTCTTCTTTCTATTTCCATCATCTTCTATTTAATTATTTCCATCTATTCATCTGAAGTAATGCCATGTGTAGATGTTGAATCTTTGGACTTCATTCTCCAAAGCACTTCTTCCCAAGTAGTTGCATTCTCATAAGGTACTTCATGATCATAGTTCTCATGGGCATAAGGCCATGTGATAGAAACAAACCATTATGTTTGCGAATAATACATGAGGACCATGCATTTTGAACTACCCTTGAGGAAACCTATACTACAACATAGTATTGGCTTCCTCTCTAGCTCGCTTGGAATTCATGAGTGATAGTGCTCAATATACATGTTATAAGGGATGAATGTCTATTTCTTAGAGTTTTTGGCCAATGGAGCATTAAAACCTTAAAGAATTGTTTGGTTAGAGATTTCCATAAGTACTAATCTATTAGGGACATACTTAGGTAACAAGTGAGGAGGAGCAGTGACCCCATAAATCCTCAAGTATGTATAATCTTCTTGAAGGTACCAATTGCCAATACTTATTAATAGCTTAATTGCCTCTTTACTTAGCTTGGGACACTCTCTACAAAATACCAATTTATGAAGGGAAGCAAGGAAGAAATCACAGAGTCATTAGTAATTTCTTTTGTATTTGTTTTCCCACATAGCCTAACAATAAACATGAGTTGGACTGTCTACTATATTCCAAATTCAATTCAACCTTGGAAAATGGTTGCTTGCATATATAATATCCAATAAATATGATGGCATATAAAATGTAAGGAATGTTTAAGAGTTGGGATTTTTAGCTCTTTCAATTGCTCTCTTTAAGGAATGGGACAAGATAGTTTCCCAAATGAAGATTGATCCTGTAGTGATAATAATGTGGATAAAATGAACCCATGCATCTTTGAAGTGGATGCAATTACATTATTCATGTAATCTACACATGAATTCCTTAACATAAATTTATGGATCCCTCAAATTAATCACTGTGTAGATTATATCATTTTTCCAAAATAATCTTTTATCCTCCACCCACCAACTTGCCAAAAAACATTTGATGTCATTATCTCGATGAATTTTTCAAAAAAACCTATAATCATGTACTTTTCAGGCTAGTGAAGTCTATAATACTTTTCAATCTCTGATGGTTGATAAGAGTCTATGCATCTTCCTTCATCATTTATAACAACCCTTTTATTAATATTTTTGTGTTTGATTGCCCATTCAATAGCCTATGAGCAAGGCATGATTGGGGTTCTAGAAACAATGGTGTGTAAGTGTGATCTTATTATGTTAGAAAACACCATATCATCTACATTCCTCATAGTAGGGTCACTTGGGGGAACTTTGTTTGGATAGTCTTCTTCTTTGATTTTTCTATAGATCTCCACCCATCTAGGAAAAGGAACTTGAGCATTAATAAGAGTCTCATTATCTTTGAAGATGGGATGCATTCGCTCAATTTTTGGTTTAGTCAATTGAAAGATTGATGTAAATTATTCTGGTGTAACCTCCATGTCATTGTCAACTTATTCCATAGGATTTGTATTGAATTTTTTTCCCCTTAGGTGATTGTTTAGGAGTTCTAGAGGATGATCTCCTAAAAGTCTTGTTGTCTTGTTTGTATAAAAATGAAACTAAAATCACTAATCCTTATGAAATTATTTATTGGTACCAAAACCTACTTTCATTTATTCTAAATAACATAACAAAGTTTTTGAAGTAATATAGGAAGTAAAACCTCTGTTTAGTTTATTTAACAATAGAAAAATTGAATGAGACAAATAGAAGGAGTTTTTCATACTTACCTGGTTGGTTTTGATCGATATCTAAAATTATCAAAAACTTTGAATTTAGAATTCAATGAAAGAAATTGATATCCCAAATGTTGCAAGTAACATTATTTACAAATAATTACAATAACAAAACTTGTTGCTCACTTCGATTGCACAAAACCAAACAAATAAGATTCCCGATGGAGGAAATAATGTGTATAGGTTTTGTTTAAATAGAGTGAAATTCAAAATTTTGTCATAATGAATTCATGGGCTTGTGCATTTGGTATGATTCAAATAATTGATATGGTATTCATGCCCCACAATACTATTTAGCTACCAATGAAGTAAAGAATTAATTGCAAGTCGATGAGGTTCAATGACTATCGGGTGAAAATTTTCACATTGATCAATGCTAAAATCTATCTTTCTCTTTTGTTAAAGTGAAATGAAAAGGTAGAGTGACCGACAATGGAAACAAATTTAATTGGAGAAAATAATGAAAAAACCACATTGTAAAAGCCAAAAATAACTTTGATGCTTTATCCTTTTATAGAATATTGACAAAATTTAAAACTTACTCGAAGTTCAAGATTTATTTTATGTTAATTTTAAGTCATTTCCCCCCTCTAATAATTAGAGCACATTTAACATAGTTACCATCTCAACGAGAACTGTGACCTCAAGACGAGAACTCTAGCAAAAAAACCCCATATTTTTGAGTCAAAAACACCAAAATCAACCCCTAGATAAAAAGTGGCACTATTGGTAGCACCATTTTTTCGGGTGGTTAAAATTCTAACTTGTTTGAAATTGTGACCTTGACAACTGAACAAAAATCCTAAAATCTAAAAGTGATGCTATTAGTAGCACTAGTTTTTTTTTTTTGAAATAGAAATTACGAATTAATTGACATATAGCCATGACAACTGGTATCATTATAGATAAAAAAAAAACTCCAAATCGACTCCTAAATCATTACTCAAAAACTTATTTATTAATTAATTTTATTTTATTTTAAATTAACATTAAAAAACAAATAAATAGAAAAGACAAAAACTTTGCAATCAAGTTGAAAAAATTTATAACTCAATTTAAAAAAAATATATATTTAAAAAAAACATATATTTAAAAAAAACAAAAGTATAAAACTCCAAAAACAAAAACAAAATAACAATAAAATAAAAAAAAAACACATTAAAAACCACATAAAAAAAATAAAAAATAAATTAAAAAATATTAAAATAAAAAATCATTAAATACAATTTAAAAAAAAAACATATCAATTTTTTTAAAACATTAAAACACAAAATAAGAAAAAAAGAAAAAAAGAACACAAATATTTAAAAAAACATGAAATAACAAAATAAACAAAGCAAAGAAATTAAAAAACATTAAAAACCAAAAACTAAAAGCAAAAGCAAACATTATTATACCTATCGATAGGCATGGTATATAACGTTGAGTTAGGCTTGACTTTCTATTAGTTCATGGTTGACCAAAAAATATACATTCCTTTATCCAAAGTTTTAAAAAATAATAATTTATGTTAAATTTCAAATCTTATTTATCTGAGATTTTATTGGCCAAAAACTTTGAAGTCGTATTGCTGCCTTTGCTCCCCTCAATGTTATTGTAATAAATATTTCTGCGTCTAGTTCTGTCTAGTCATTTCATAAATATTGTAATAAATATTTTATGCTGTCTAATCATTTCATTTGTTGATCGAGCATTCAGCAGCATGTTCAATTGTCATAACTCAGGGGTGGCGGCACCAGGAAAGGAGTGTCATAGGAACATTATAGAAAGAGATAAACCGACTGGGAGGGGTTGTACATGCCCAAATAATTTGTTGCATCTCCGTATCGGGCACTTCTTTGTTCGCAACACATAGATTTGACCTTGCCCCACGAGCTAGGCAACTCAAACTCTAGACCACTTCCTTCTCCAGGCTAGGATCCTTCGCCGAGGTGACGGTCCACGTGTGCAGGCACCTCGTCTACTTCCGCATCAACTACGCCATCGTTCTGCTGGCCATTGTGCTTTGCAGCCTCCTGGGGAAGCCCAACTAATTTCTCATGGTCCTCGTTGTTGTCGTCGCCCAGTGCGTGCTGTACTTCTTCCGAAGAGAACCGCTCGTGGTCTTCAATTGGAGCTTCGACGACGGGATGGTGCTGGCTGGGATGACCGTGGTCACAACCCTAGCGCTCCTACTGACTAGGGTTACGATGATGATCTTGACTGTGGTTGCGGTCGGGTTTGCGATCGTTGTCATTCATGAGACGTTGCATGGCTCCGATGAACTAAATCGATAGTCATTTCATCGATGAACTAAACCAATACTCAATTTAATTCGGCTGCAAGCTAGCCATTAAACCGGTACTCCTTGTGTGTATGCACCTTATTCTTCTCTCCCTATCTCCTTCAACAATACTTTCATTATTATATTCGGCATGTATATGCTACCTAATAGCCTTGTTAAACAAGTGAGTGTCGCGGGACGAGGAACATTTCATATTAAGTTTTCATTTGTTTACTAACTAAATAAAAGAAAATATCCATTTGAAAATTGAGGTAATTGTTGAGAATCGTTATTAAATTAAAATTGAAATAATAAAATATAGAAAGAATGTTCATTGAGAAAGATATAAGGGGTAAACCAACCATTAGAGAATAAAGGTTGGAAAAGGAAAAGAGATTAATAAATTAGGTAAAAATAAAAAATTAAAGAATGAATACATGCAAATAATAATAAATAACTGTTATATATATATATATATATATATATATATATAGTTTATTCTATTTTATTTTTAATCTTTTTTTTAATGTTTATATTATTTCCAACATTTATTTTAATATTTAATAATTTTTCTCTCACGACTATTTTTTATTTGGTCTTTTTAAATCTCTTTACAAGCTCTCTGTGCATCATTTTTATAGTTTTCTCTGACTTCATGATGGGTGGAGTGTCCACTTGAAACATTAGATGTTTCATAAAATGACACAAAATTTACTTCCATAAAAATTAAGCAACATATTGATTAATTGTGAAAACCTACACACTTTGTTTTAAATACAATTTTTTTTGTTTAAATGTTTTCTATTTTTTTTTTGTTCAAGATAGTTTTTTTTTTTTT
>JZKD02S1493953.1:0-10705 GCA_000966675.3 Picea glauca
TCATAACCTTTCCATATCCATACCTTGCCATATCCAACCATGTCCTAGTCTCATACATGACTAGCTTACTGGCATTCATTCTTATAACAAGTTCTTATCTTTTAATTCTTTGATTATTACTCCATAACCAAATTAACATGACATTCTACTATGTCAGTGTGTGCATTCAGAAGCTAAAAAGCTTTGAATTAATATAGGCCTCCAACCTTTACCACAACCAGTGGTAAGCATTCAATAATATAATCATGTGATTTTATAAAATAACTTTGGCCAAAGAAATTCTTACCTAAATTTCCTTTCAGCAATTATGAAAAAAGAGTAATAAAACTCATACCTGCATGACTACCATTAATAAATTTTATACTACCTAAAATTCTGATGGCAGTAGAAGATTTCATACTTTTTTTATCAAACTTATAACCAACACTTCATCTTTATGTTGCTTCACTCCTTAAGCAACAATATCACCAACAACACTTGCAAACATGCAAGTATTCTTTCCTCTGGCTGACCCAACAAGCCATAACATACTTGTTGCCACCGAAATTGCAACAACTTCTTTCCCATGTGCAACTTTTCCTTTTTGAACCCAGAAGTCTTCAATTCTTCCTGAATTCATGAATCTTCTTGTGCTCTCACTATGCATGACTATTTCTTCCCTGAGCACTTTCAACGTCGTGCCCCTATCTCAGCGGGGTCTGTTGACCTCCCGGTCAAATGATCTTTCAATCTTCTGAGTCGAATTGACTCTTCGGGCCTTTGCTAGACCCTTATTAATCTTACACAGGCCCCCTTTTCTCCTTTAGGCACAGGGCCTGCCAGACCCGCGGGCTTATTCCTATGTGCTTCCAAAACTCCAAGTTTTAGGCGCTAGCCCCTTTTTCATTAGCCCTTTCCTTCATATGACTCTGGGTTATGACCTCAAGGAAAACTGTGATTGTGGGTGTGGGCAAGAGTGGTTTTAGGCCAAACCGCTTTTCGCCCCGTAATTCATCTCTAGCTGCCATGCATCACTTTGTTAAAACCGTGGTATAGATTGCGGCCCGCTCTCGGATTTTTAACATCCGAGCAAGTTTTGGCCCCGAAATCCAGCTCGTTCATCGACCTCCAATCCCTTGGCAATGATCCGCGATCAATGACTGCTATCTATCCTCCCTTTTCTACCTTCTTTCCTCCTTCCACACGCGATCCCAGATCTACACGATCTGTCGACACGTAGCTCCCTTCTAAATCAACAACTACGGTTGATTCCGACTCTCCGACCCTTAGGAGTTTCAATTCTCAACTATCTGCTTTTCCACGTATGACAATCTTTCGGAGTGGAAGATCTATTGACACCTGTCCTCAACAATCGGACGGTTTTGATGAACTCTGACTCTCCGGCCTTTGGGAGTTTCACGTCTCCACGCACACCAATCTCCGGAATGAATTTCCCCAGAGTGTCAGATCTCCTGCCACATGTCCTCTCCAAATCAACAGCCCTGATTCTCTTCGGAACTTCGGCTCTTTCTGACCAAGACCCGATCAACGGTCCTTTGACCTCCTCCTCGATCAACGATCGAGATCTCCTTCGGGACTTCGACGCTTTCACCCTCTACTTTCCTCTGGAGTGCTCCATACCTGGAGTTCCAGATCTGGCGCCACGTGTCCACTTTCATATCAACGGCCAAGATTTATTTCAGTTGTTTCTCCTCCTCCTTTTCCACAAACTTCCAAAATTGTGGATCTTACGCCACCTGTCCTCCTTGACGATGGATGGTCGCAAATCACTTCGGGACTTCGAGACTTTGACAAGTCCACTTCTCCTACGCACATAAGGGTTAAGTCTTGTGCGCTTACCTCCGGATCCAATAGTTGTTGGTCCTTCACGCGCAAATCCAACAGATGGAATCTGTTCCTCTCCTATGCGCTTCCTTTGTTCTGTTGGACGTTGATCTAATGGTCCATGCTCCTCCCCACAACCTATCTGACGGTTGTTGTCGCTCCTCCTCCTAAGCTTTTGACTTCTTCTACCTTGGAAGATTTTGTTAGTGTTCAAAGGCTTCAGCCTTTGACCTTTCTCCTACGAGTCTGCCTCTTAGATCACGTATTCACTCTCGTAAGCATTATCTCTTATGAGATTTAGGACTTAGAATGAGTTTGTCTCCCACGCACTCCTTGCCTTATCTCTTCTGAGTTTTTCGATTTACTCGGTCTCCTATGGGTCTCGGCCATTTTGTTTCCATTCAAAGGGAAACTTTATGCCCTCCTGGAAAACTTATGCTCAAAGCACATCTTGCTGAACATTTTCTACAGAGTGTTCAACAACTCTGTGAGTATCTTCCTTTGATATTCTTTTCCCTGAACTCGACAAAGAGTTCTCTCTGTGCACACTTGCACTCGTTCGATGCCCACTTGGCAGATTCCTACAAATTTCTCAGTGACTCTATCTCTCTCTGAACTCAACACAGATTTCTTCATGTGCACTCATTGCACTTCTGTTGATGAAGGTTCAACGGTATCTCTCCTGAGCTTCTCTGAGGTTAACTTACCTCTGTCAACGCACTCCTTGCGGACAATGTGCACTGCTTGCACTCGAAAACTCAAAGAAGAGAAACAATTGAAACTTATTCAATACTTCACCAGTTTACACATTCAAACCAATCTAATTTAAGAAAACGTTCAGATTTCATTTTCTTTCCGAGCTCTTCTCTGCTCTGTAATAATTTTCAGGCACTAGCCCCTTTCTCTTAGTCCCCAATCCATGTGATCATGGGCCATGACCAAGCGCTAGATCACTAGGTGCTTACTCAGGCCTTCGGCTTCGGAAGATTTCAAAGCACCACACAATAATCTCTCAGAGTTTAGGATTACCGAACTCGCAAAGTAGTGAAGATCATCATTCCACGTCTACCTAACATCCGACGACTGGCACTCACTATGGAACTTCAGGCGTCTGAGTTATGGAACTTCGAAGCTTTGAGACTTCGGAGGATTTCACATCCGCGCATCCCAAACCGTTAATCTTTGAACATTCCCAATCACCTTTGGTGACATCATTATGTCACATTGTTGAGAGTTGTTCCAATTGCGGGGGCATGCAACGATGGTTTGGAGTAACCCGTCTTTCATCCTGCAATTCTTCTAACGCTGACACGTAACCCCTCGGTGAAACCGGGGTTTGGATTGTGGGACCGCCTTGGAGAATTAACTCCCATGCAAATTGGATCCCCGCAATGCCTCCTGGTCGTCGTTCTTGATGTATCGTGATCAACGCCAGTGTGGTTCCTCCAAACTTTAACTACGTTATGTAACCTCAGGTCCCACTAACCATGCTCATACAGAGTGCCACGTGGCGGAATACTTGCAACTGACTCGTGGCCCAATCAGATGGGTGTCACACGTCACATTCCATATGGCATTTCAACCTTCCACGGGTTCGGAACCCACTTATACGTGGCACACAACCCATGTGTCCACGTCAAACCAAGTGACATCACCATGCCACGTCACTATGAAGTTTCGGACTTCGGGAGTTTCAACTCGTCTATGCTCGCTTTGTCCCGAAGCGCTTTCCTTCGGGTTAACTTCTCTGCACCTTCCCCAGATCTAATGGTCATAAGGGAATTCCCTTCCTTCCAAACAGATGCTATGACGCATAACTAACTCTGTTACTCTGTGGATTTCCAAAGGAATTCACGGCTAACTGCCTCGCAACATTACCAGATCTGACAGTCGTGAAGGATTCTCCCTCTCCCGAACAGATCCTAAGGTCCACATTACTCTATGGTCCAATGCCACTTCTGTCATGGTTTTATGACACCTTTACTGCTCCCGAGCTTCATAACATGGGCAAGGTAACTTCTTGGTACTCAAGAAAGTTCTGAGGTTCTAAATTGGTCCTCCAGACACAATTTCCTTTTGAATCCTTGGGTCCAATGACCACTTATCCAGCCCATCCAGGTTCGACGTAAAAACCTTGGCTCTGAACTCGAATTTTCTCTACTTCGACAACAATTCTTTCAAAACTTTTGCTTCATTTTCCACTAACATGGCCCATCCAGGCCCAGTGTTGAAAACCTTGGCTCTGATACCAATTTGTAACATCCCCAGTCACCAATAGATCCGAGCAATGCCACTACTCAGCTCTAACTTAGCTGTGATACCAAACTGTAACGTCCTCGACCATTCAACAGTCCGAGTAACATTACCACGTGGAACATTCACATATAGATATATAACATTCATTTTAATTGAAATAAAACACATAACACAGTGTTACTGCTACCATATAGATTCAAATGTAACAGACAATAATTCATATACGCAACGAAATACATGATAACATTCAAGCATCGTAGGCATGCATAATATAAAATTAAGCACAGACTGATACTTATCTTTCAACTGGAATAACACCACCAACTGCGTCCAGACCTTCCACGAACCTCCCAGCCATACACCATGTTGCTCATCACGGTCAACAATAGGTCACCCCTGAGATGGGACTAAGATCCACCCATGGAAAGGGAATCCTAGGCTAGGCAAGGTCAATAGGGAAGTCACACAGTTAAAGAGGAAGGATTCTCTCCTAGGAGCCACTTATGCCCACTACTCACAGACTCTCATTCCCCACATGTCTGTCCCACCCCAGGAGTATAAACCTTTACTATCACACAGTCCATCAGCCGCTTCACCTCCCTTGCCTTGGGCTTCAGCAACAGGCCAGACCAAAATTCTCAGAGCTCTGCAGTAGCTACGGGACCCCTTCCAAGAGAACTCACTTCCACAACACACTCTCTCACCTGGAGAGAGTTTCCCACAGGCCTGACAACCCGCCTCTTCAACCACAACCACCTCTCTCACCTGGAGAGAGTGTTGCACACAGGTCTGACAACCTACTTCTTCAACTCCGTTCTAGCACAAGGAGGACAACAATCATTGGTCAATACAACCGAAGAAAACAGAAGGCAGCAACCCAAAATGGTTAAGATATGAACTTGGCTCTGCAAGGAACTGCGTGGCCGCAACAACCAACAGTGATGACACACACGACATAGACAAATATGAGGTGCTTGGTCTTCAAAAAATACGTGGGTCATCCCATGAGTTATCACTGGATTCAGACGTGTTATCACTCCAGGAAACTCTCCTAGGTTGTATCTCAAAGATGCATGGTAACTTAACTGTTCTTGTAATGATTCACTCAATAATGGGTGTGGGGTTGGATCAAGATGAATATCTAACTAGTTGGATTGTGTATTCAAGACTGTCTAGGGATATCAAACAATACAAGGCTCTCAAGAGGTGCAATCAGACAGGTTGTGTATCAAATAGAACATAAACTAATCACTTAACCAGATCACACATATANTCATAACCTTTCCATATCCATACCTTGCCATATCCAACCATGTCCTAGTCTCATACATGACTAGCTTACTGGCATTCATTCTTATAACAAGTTCTTATCTTTTAATTCTTTGATTATTACTCCATAACCAAATTAACATGACATTCTACTATGTCAGTGTGTGCATTCAGAAGCTAAAAAGCTTTGAATTAATATAGGCCTCCAACCTTTACCACAACCAGTGGTAAGCATTCAATAATATAATCATGTGATTTTATAAAATAACTTTGGCCAAAGAAATTCTTACCTAAATTTCCTTTCAGCAATTATGAAAAAAGAGTAATAAAACTCATACCTGCATGACTACCATTAATAAATTTTATACTACCTAAAATTCTGATGGCAGTAGAAGATTTCATACTTTTTTTATCAAACTTATAACCAACACTTCATCTTTATGTTGCTTCACTCCTTAAGCAACAATATCACCAACAACACTTGCAAACATGCAAGTATTCTTTCCTCTGGCTGACCCAACAAGCCATAACATACTTGTTGCCACCGAAATTGCAACAACTTCTTTCCCATGTGCAACTTTTCCTTTTTGAACCCAGAAGTCTTCAATTCTTCCTGAATTCATGAATCTTCTTGTGCTCTCACTATGCATGACTATTTCTTCCCTGAGCACTTTCAACGTCGTGCCCCTATCTCAGCGGGGTCTGTTGACCTCCCGGTCAAATGATCTTTCAATCTTCTGAGTCGAATTGACTCTTCGGGCCTTTGCTAGACCCTTATTAATCTTACACAGGCCCCCTTTTCTCCTTTAGGCACAGGGCCTGCCAGACCCGCGGGCTTATTCCTATGTGCTTCCAAAACTCCAAGTTTTAGGCGCTAGCCCCTTTTTCATTAGCCCTTTCCTTCATATGACTCTGGGTTATGACCTCAAGGAAAACTGTGATTGTGGGTGTGGGCAAGAGTGGTTTTAGGCCAAACCGCTTTTCGCCCCGTAATTCATCTCTAGCTGCCATGCATCACTTTGTTAAAACCGTGGTATAGATTGCGGCCCGCTCTCGGATTTTTAACATCCGAGCAAGTTTTGGCCCCGAAATCCAGCTCGTTCATCGACCTCCAATCCCTTGGCAATGATCCGCGATCAATGACTGCTATCTATCCTCCCTTTTCTACCTTCTTTCCTCCTTCCACACACGATCCCAGATCTACACGATCTGTCGACACGTAGCTCCCTTCTAAATCAACAACTACGGTTGATTCCGACTCTCCGACCCTTGGGAGTTTCAATTCTCAACTATCTGCTTTTCCACGTATGACAATCTTTTGGAGTGGAAGATCTATTGACACCTGTCCTCAACAATCGGACGGTTTTGATGAACTCCGACTCTCCGGCCTTTGGGAGTTTCACGTCTCCACGCACACCAATCTCTGGAATGAATTTCCCCAGAGTGCCAGATCTCCTGCCACATGTCCTCTCCAAATCAACGACCCTGATTCTCTTCGGAACTTCGGCTCTTTCCGACCAAGACCAGATCAACGGTCCTTTGACCTCCTCCTCGATCAACGATCGAGATCTCCTTCGGGACTTCGACGCTTTCACCCTCTACTTTCCTCCGGAGTGCTCCGTACCTGGAGTTCCAGATCTGGCGCCACGTGTCCACTTTCATATCAACGGCCAAGATTTATTTCGGTTGTTTCTCCTCCTCCTTTTCCACAAACTTCCAAAATTGTGGATCTTACGCCACCTGTCCTCCTTGACGATGGATGGTCGCAAATCACTTTGGGACTTCGAGACTTTGACAAGTCCACTTCTCCTACGCACATAAGGGTTAAGTCTTGTGCGCTTACCTCCGGATCCAATAGTTGTTGGTCCTTCGCGCGCAAATCCAACAGATGGAATCTGTTCCTCTCCTATGCGCTTCCTTTGTTCTGTTGGACGTTGATCTAATGGTCCATGCTTCTCCCCACAACCTATCTGACGGTTGTTGTCGCTCCTCCTCCTAAGCTTTTGACTTCTTCTACCTTGGAAGATTTTGTTATTGTTCAAAGGCTTCAGCCTTTGACCTTTCTCCTACGAGTCTGCCTCTTAGATCACGTATTCACTCTCGTAAGCATTATCTCTTATGAGATTTAGGACTTAGAATGAGTTTGTCTCCCACGCACTCCTTGCCTTATCTCTTCTGAGTTTTTCGATTTACTCGGTCTCCTATGGGTCTCGGCCATTTTGTTTCCATTCAAAGGGAAACTTTATGCCCTCCTGGAAAACTTATGCTCAAAGCACATCTTGCTGAACATTTTCTACAGAGTGTTCAACAACTCTGTGAGTATCTTCCTTTGATATTCTTTTCCCTGAACTCGACAAAGAGTTCTCTCTGTGCACACTTGCACTCGTTCGATGCCCACTTGGCAGATTCCTACAAATTTCTCAGTGACTCTATCTCTCTCTGAACTCAACACAGATTTCTTCATGTGCACTCATTGCACTTCTGTTGATGAAGGTTCAACGGTATCTCTCCTGAGCTTCTCTGAGGTTAACTTACCTCTGTCAACGCACTCCTTGCGGACAATGTGCACTGCTTGCACTCGAAAACTCAAAGAAGAGAAACAATTGAAACTTATTCAATACTTCACCAGTTTACACATTCAAACCAATCTAATTTAAGAAAACGTTCAGATTTCATTTTCTTTCCGAGCTCTTCTCTGCTCTGTAATAATTTTCAGGCACTAGCCCCTTTCTCTTAGTCCCCAATCCATGTGATCATGGGCCATGACCAAGCGCTAGATCACTAGGTGCTTACTCAGGCCTTCGGCTTCGGAAGATTTCAAAGCACCACACAATAATCTCTCAGAGTTTAGGATTACCGAACTCGCAAAGTAGTGAAGATCATCATTCCACGTCTACCTAACATCCGACGACTGGCACTCACTATGGAACTTCAGGCGTCTGAGTTATGGAACTTCGAAGCTTTGAGACTTCGGAGGATTTCACATCCGCGCATCCCAAACCGTTAATCTTTGAACATTCCCAATCACCTTTGGTGACATCATTATGTCACATTGTTGAGAGTTGTTCCAATTGCGGGGGCATGCAACGATGGTTTGGAGTAACCCGTCTTTCATCCTGCAATTCTTCTAACGCTGACACGTAACCCCTCGGTGAAACCGGGGTTTGGATTGTGGGACCGCCTTGGAGAATTAACTCCCATGCAAATTGGATCCCCGCAATGCCTCCTGGTCGTCGTTCTTGATGTATCGTGATCAACGCCAGTGTGGTTCCTCCAAACTTTAACTACGTTATGTAACCTCAGGTCCCACTAACCATGCTCATACAGAGTGCCACGTGGCGGAATACTTGCAACTGACTCGTGGCCCAATCAGATGGGTGTCACACGTCACATTCCATATGGCATTTCAACCTTCCACGGGTTCGGAACCCACTTATACGTGGCACACAACCCATGTGTCCACGTCAAACCAAGTGACATCACCATGCCACGTCACTATGAAGTTTCGGACTTCGGGAGTTTCAACTCGTCTATGCTCGCTTTGTCCCGAAGCGCTTTCCTTCGGGTTAACTTCTCTGCACCTTCCCCAGATCTAATGGTCATAAGGGAATTCCCTTCCTTCCAAACAGATGCTATGACGCATAACTAACTCTGTTACTCTGTGGATTTCCAAAGGAATTCACGGCTAACTGCCTCGCAACATTACCAGATCTGACAGTCGTGAAGGATTCTCCCTCTCCCGAACAGATCCTAAGGTCCACATTACTCTATGGTCCAATGCCACTTCTGTCATGGTTTTATGACACCTTTACTGCTCCCGAGCTTCATAACATGGGCAAGGTAACTTCTTGGTACTCAAGAAAGTTCTGAGGTTCTAAATTGGTCCTCCAGACACAATTTCCTTTTGAATCCTTGGGTCCAATGACCACTTATCCAGCCCATCCAGGTTCGACGTAAAAACCTTGGCTCTGAACTCGAATTTTCTCTACTTCGACAACAATTCTTTCAAAACTTTTGCTTCATTTTCCACTAACATGGCCCATCCAGGCCCAGTGTTGAAAACCTTGGCTCTGATACCAATTTGTAACATCCCCAGTCACCAATAGATCCGAGCAATGCCACTACTCAGCTCTAACTTAGCTGTGATACCAAACTGTAACGTCCTCGACCATTCAACAGTCCGAGTAACATTACCACGTGGAACATTCACATATAGATATATAACATTCATTTTAATTGAAATAAAACACATAACACAGTGTTACTGCTACCATATAGATTCAAATGTAACAGACAATAATTCATATACGCAACGAAATACATGATAACATTCAAGCATCGTAGGCATGCATAATATAAAATTAAGCACAGACTGATACTTATCTTTCAACTGGAATAACACCACCAACTGCGTCCAGACCTTCCACGAACCTCCCAGCCATACACCATGTTGCTCATCACGGTCAACAATAGGTCACCCCTGAGATGGGACTAAGATCCACCCATGGAAAGGGAATCCTAGGCTAGGCAAGGTCAATAGGGAAGTCACACAGTTAAAGAGGAAGGATTCTCTCCTAGGAGCCACTTATGCCCACTACTCACAGACTCTCATTCCCCACATGTCTGTCCCACCCCAGGAGTATAAACCTTTACTATCACACAGTCCATCAGCCGCTTCACCTCCCTTGCCTTGGGCTTCAGCAACAGGCCAGACCAAAATTCTCAGAGCTCTGCAGTAGCTACGGGACCCCTTCCAAGAGAACTCACTTCCACAACACACTCTCTCACCTGGAGAGAGTTTCCCACAGGCCTGACAACCCGCCTCTTCAACCACAACCACCTCTCTCACCTGGAGAGAGTGTTGCACACAGGTCTGACAACCTACTTCTTCAACTCCGTTCTAGCACAAGGAGGACAACAATCATTGGTCAATACAACCGAAGAAAACAGAAGGCAGCAACCCAAAATGGTTAAGATATGAACTTGGCTCTGCAAGGAACTGCGTGGCCGCAACAACCAACAGTGATGACACACACGACATAGACAAATATGAGGTGCTTGGTCTTCAAAAAATACGTGGGTCATCCCATGAGTTATCACTGGATTCAGACGTGTTATCACTCCAGGAAACTCTCCTAGGTTGTATCTCAAAGATGCATGGTAACTTAACTGTTCTTGTAATGATTCACTCAATAATGGGTGTGGGGTTGGATCAAGATGAATATCTAACTAGTTGGATTGTGTATTCAAGACTGTCTAGGGATATCAAACAATACAAGGCTCTCAAGAGGTGCAATCAGACAGGTTGTGTATCAAATAGAACATAAACTAATCACTTAACCAGATCACACATATA
>JZKD02S1493964.1:0-10705 GCA_000966675.3 Picea glauca
TACATGATTTCATGTGCGACCACACTAATCCATGTAGGCATGACTCAACAAGGCTTACTAAAAACTTGGGGAATACAACTTGTCTATTGCAAAGATTTACAACTTTGGACCAAAATCCTATGGGGTGTTAGGCACAACCAATCATGCACCCCGTACAACACTTATGCATCATTTCAACATTTCATCTCAAGTGCAACAAACATTCTCCATTCTTTACTAAATTCCTTACAAATTACAATCCCATTACAAAAACCCATTTATAATTCATCACCAAGCATACCTTATCTTTTACCTCTTCATATGGAGCCTTATTTTCCCTTACAAATTATTTTATCTCTTATAAAAAGATACTTTTATTCTTTGTATTTCTCCATTCATCTTTTCCAAATTCTTCCTCTTACCATACTTTTTTTTTTGTAAATAAAAAGGGTGGGACCTGTTATATTGCTTTAATCAAAATACACAAAAAATAGTTGTTTGGGATGCCAGTTGCCCCGCCTAAGTAGGAAACCGAGACAGCTGGACATCCCATGCCAAATGTCATCCTGGTCACATAATAACTAAGTTTTTTCCTGCAGCGTCCTACCTGGAGGAAACCAGGACTTGCAGTTTTGAAAATGCAACTAAGTATCATAAGTTTTAGCTAAGAAAATTGTAAACTGGTTGGCTCAAAGCCTAACTGATAACAAGATAGAAAAAACAAAAACCAATTCTGGATTTCCATTGACCTGCTAGCCTGCGCACTTGTGCTGATCCTCTGTCTGCTTCCATCTGGCTGGGAATGCATATGCACGCGCACAAGTCGGACATTGGCGCCTCGAGTGTGTCTGGGAGTGGGCTGCGAAGTACATGTCCAGTCGCTATTCAATCCTCGTCAGCCGGAAGGTCTGGTCCTCCAGCAAGCTTCTGATTTCAAAGATAAGACTGAGGCATTCCCAATTGGTTGAGAGTGGCTGCTCCTGGCTGGTACTTTCACTAGAATCCTTATCATACCCTGGTGGCTTATCCTTCGTCGCCTGCTTGAACGAGTCAGCGGGTGTCTCCTCTGCTATATAACAGGTGGAGTATGGCGCTTCGGTGCAGTCGGCTTGGGGAGCTGGCATATCACCGACGGATGAGGGTCGTCTTCCCTGACCCAAGTCCGAAGGTGGGTGCTAATTTTCGGGCACGATGAACAGAAAATGTTCCGGAATGATTTCTGGTACGCTTCCTTCTGGAATCTCTTCGACCACATACACCATGGGTGGCATTCGTGGTCTCACTTTCCTCCGTCGGGTGGCCATGGCGAGAGCTGCCTCGAATTTTTGTTTTCGCTTCCTCCTGGATTTCGCAGCGTACCAGGCCGCCCCCCTTCGTGGTGTCCCTTGCAGTCTTTGCATGGTGGAGGTATGACGGGATGCCCAATTGCTCCCCCTAGAGGTCGCTCTTCTTCCTAACATGAAAGGAATTCTTAGATGCGTCACCTGTGCTTGAAAATTCTCAGAGAAGCGACGATAATTTTGTCGTTCTGCTAGAGCTAGAACTGCCCAAAGCGGTTGGTTCTCTCCTCCAACAATACGAGCTATGAAAATAAACGCGAGCCGAACCTCCATGTCTATAATGGCCAATTGAATGGTGTTGGCCAGTCTGGTACATATCCCGCGAGCGAGAGGCCTCGTCGGGTGAATTCTATCGTGTGGATCCATGGCGGAATTAAATTGTGAGGGGACGCTGGCCGGTAGATGTATTAATGGGATGTCCTGGCTAGCTCCCGCGTGGCTCCCTATCTCTACGTGTCACCCCATCCAGGGCTTTGAGGTCTTCTGTGGCCAATGTGTGGCATCGAGTGAAGATCTCTGGATCCGGTGGCATTTGGGCCTCCCAACAGAAGTGTTCCATCTCCCTCTCCACTGCCACGTTTGCTAGATAGTCTGCCACTTTGTTTGCTTCCCTTCTTACATGAGAGGTAGTGATGCTGAGTTGGGGTTGAAGGAGGTGGCTAAAGTCTTCAAGCAGGCAGTGAAGTCGCCAGCTTGGCGAAACTTTGTCAGGGTGACCTCCATGTATTATCTTGTTTGTTAGCCCTATAATGACTTGCGAGTCCCCTTCTAGGATTATTTGATGATAACCTTTATCCATAGCTGATTGGAGGCCTCGTAGTAATCCTGTTAGCTCGTCTACATTGTTGGTTGTGTCTCCTAGAAATCCCGCTTCCAGCCCAAGCATTTTTCCGGTGTAGTCTCTGAGCACAGCCCCATATACTGCTATTCCTGGATTGCCTTTGGATGCACCATCAAATTTTACTTTGATGAAGCGCTCTGTGGGGGGAGTCCAGCTGGTTGGGCTCATTGATGGATTATGAGGAGGTTTTGCCCCCAGTTGTTTGTTGAAGATGGGCTGCCAGTTTTGCAGAATGCCTCGCTCCTCTAGGTTGCATTGCAGATCTTCTTCTGTCCAAGATTTGATTTTGATTATTTCTTTAATGAGGGATCTGATTGTCTCCCAGGTAGTTGCTGGCTGAGTAGGTTGGGAGCGAAAAATTCTTTTATTTATTTCCTTCCAGATTTGCCAGAGGATGAATCCCGACAGAAGTTGCCAAATTAGATTTAGTATGGGATTGTTGTAATTGCGATGATCCCAGTTTTCGATTGTATCATTAATGCTGCTGCGGTTTTGGTTGGATCTGCGCATGGCTTGCGCTCCTTGGTCCCAAATCTGTTGACCGTAGTGGCACCCATTGAAGAGATGCTCTTTGTTTTCCTCATGTTGGTAGCATAGGGCACAAATGGATGGTCCTATGAAGCCTCTTTTCCTTAGGTTTTCCCACGTTAGGGCTCTGTTATGCATCACGAGCCATAAAAAGGTGGAGACTTTGGGCCAGAGAGCCGGATTCTAGACTTTATTCCAGATGTGTTCTTTTCCTTGTTCTTGATGTTGACCCTGCAGTAGATAGGATTCCTTTATGTTAAATATTCCGGCAGTTGAGTATCCCCATCTTAGAACATCTGGTCCCCCTCTTGTGAGGATTTTCCTGCGCTTTGCTTGAGTATGCCAGCCTTGCAGATTGAGATTGTCCGGGATCTCGAGCTCTTGATGTGAGAGTTTCCATTGTCGCCATTTCTGTTTCCGCGTGTGAGGTTTCCATAGTTCTCTGACCTTTAGGGAAGTGTTCCCATGAAGGCCTCGTTTGAGGTCGGATAGTTCCTCCATGGCTTCCAGTGGTTTGAGTTGCTGCCATGAATCTTGCCAAAACAAGGCGCTTCCTCCATCTCTGATTTCCCAGAATGCATGCTCCTGTATAAGTGTGCGATTCTGCCAAGCTGTATTCCAAATATGAGAACCCTGTAGTTGATTGTTGTGACGGATTAGCTAGTCCTTCGGTGTGAGTGGGGTGTACTTTCGTTTCCATAGTTGTGCCCAGGATGCTGTTGGATTTTTGAGCCATCTCCACCAGATTTTAGCCCCCATTACCTGATTGAGCTTCCCTGGATCTCTGAGTCCCAGTCCTCCTTGGTTTTTTGTCTTGCAAAGTGTTTCCCAACTGACTAACGCCCATTTCTTGTTGGGCTGGTGACCACTCCAGAGGAAGTTTCGCTGAAGGTTTATGATGGCTTTAATGACTTTTTTGGGTGCGGCCAAGGCTGTGAACAGGAATGTGGGTAGTGCTTGCAGTACTGACCTAATAAGGACCAATCTGGAGGAAATATTGAGAGGTCGAAAGGTCCAGTTGCTCAGCCTGTTCGAGATAGAGAGGAGGAGGTTGTCCCAAGAGATGGAGCGAATGGTCGATCCTGCTAGGGGGAATCTGAGATAATTGGATAGAAGGGAGCTCCTAGGTATCCCCAGAAGTATGGAAATGTGGATCTGGATGAAAGACGGGGTGTTGAAGAAGAAGATCTTGGACTTGTCCAAATTGAGCACCATGCCTGAGGCTTCAGAGAAATCTGACAATATGGAATTGAGTTTGATAGCTTCCCTGGCCATGGGAGAGTTCATTAGGAGAGTGTCATCTACGAATTGGCTATGAGAGGGTGCTGGCTGGATGTTGTGCAAGGGAAGGCCTTTGAGGGAGCCTTCACTAATGTCTTCCTAGATATAACATCCCAGGCCCTCTACCATGAGAACAAACAGGAAGGGGGAGAGGGGGTCCCCCTGTCGTATTCCTCTTGACGGTGAAAACGGTTGGGAGGGAACTCCATTAACCAAAATGGAGAAGAAAGCAGAGGAGGTGAGGTTTAAGATCCAATTTATCCATCCCTGATCAAATCCAAAAGAATCTAGGACAGCTCTAAGGTACTTCCAATTGGCTCAGTCGAAGGCTTTGGAAAGATCAAGTTTGATGAGCATACCTGGAGTTCGAGTGGTTTTGAGGGAGTGGATGATCTCGTGCACCAGGATAACACTGTCCATGATTTGTCTCCCTTCTACATACCCAGCTTGCTCCTTTGAGATGACGAATGGCAGAATGGGTTTTAGACGATTGGCTATGACCTTCGTGATGATTTTATAGATCACATTGCACAAGGCTATTGGTCTGAACTGTTTGGGGTTTGTGACTCTTTCTTCCTTCGAGATGAGGGTGAGAAAGGTAGCATTTAGAGCTGGTAGTACCAGTCCTGAAGCTCTTGATTCTTATACCACCTCCCATACCTCGTGTTTGATCAGGTCCCAACAGGAGTGGAAGAAGTCCGTGGTGAATCCATCCGGTCCGGGAGCTTTTCCTAGAGGCATGGTTTTGACTGCTTGTTTTACTTCTTCTTGGGTGATAGGCCGTGTCAGCGCTACATTTTTCTCTGGAGTGACCAGCGATGGTATGTGCTCAGTGACCCTCTGAATGGCTTCTGTTCTTTCAACATTCGGTTCCGTTAGCAGGTCCTGATAGTACCTGAGAAGCTCTTCCTCGATTTTGGCATGTTCCCTGATGATGTTACCTTGACTATCTTCTAGGTGGGTGATCCTGTTGACATGTCTTCTGTGTATCATAGCTCTGTGAAAATTTTTTGTGTTCCTCTCCCCTTCCTTGAGCCATTGCACCCTGGATTTCTATTTCCATAAGATTTCCTCTTTCTTTCTTCTTTCTTCAAGTTGTTCCTGTAGTTCGGCCTCTTCTTCCATTAGTTCTGTTGTTCTGAAGCCATAGATGAATGTTTTTTGGATCTCCCCCAATCGGCTTTCTAAGGTCCTGATGCTGTGGAGTATATTGCCAAAACAGTTTTTATTCCATTGTTTTAGCCTTTGTTTGAAGTTTTTAAGGCGCTGTTGGAATTTGTACATTTTGGATCCATGATCTATTTCTGCTTATGCCCACCAGGATTTAACAAGTCGCTGAAAGTCCGGGTGCTGCAGCCAGAATTTCTCAAAGAGAAAAGGCTTGTATCTGGGTGGGTCTACCAGATTTAGCTGCAGAGAAATAGGCCAGTGATTTGAGCTTGCTTTTGGTAGAATGAGGCTTTCCAAGCAGGAGCTTGATTCCAATATCTCTTCGGTGACTAAGAAACGATCTAGCCAACAGGCAACATGTTGATTGCCCAATCTGCGATTGGACCAGGTGAAAGTGCCATTGCTATTTTCTATATCTACCAAATTTAGAGTGTCAATAAGAGTTCTGAACTTACCACTATCTTGTTCAAGTTTCTTGGTGCCTCCTGTTTTCTCCTCCAGCGTCAAGATCATGTTGAAGTCACCGCCAAGGATCCAATTCGGTGTTGCGACCAGGGTTTTGATCAGTTCCAGCCACTGCATAAAAATGTCTTTGTCCTGATGGTGGTGAGGCCCGTAGACGTTGGTGATGGCTCCTTCCTGATTCGATCCAATGACCTCGAAATGGGCGGTTATTGTGCTTATCGTTGTGAAGGGATTAATGATTGTGATACTGTGCGGGTCCCATAGGATGGCCAGGCCCCCTGAGGGCCCTATTGAATCTATTGTTAAGGAGTTGCATGCTCTCCATATACGGTGAAAGATAGCTTCGGCTTCTGCTCCTCGGCATTTGGTTTCCTGTAGCATCAGAATGACTGGTTTTTCTGCTAAGATGCAGTCTCGTAGAATCCTTTGCTTGGATCTACCGTTCAGTCCTCTGATGTTCCAGGTGATGACCTTCATCATTAAGAGGGCGGGGGGGGAGTGGAGGTATCCCTCCGAGAGCTTGTGGATCTGACCCGAATTTATCATGAGGTTGTCGGCTTCCTTGATCAGTTGTTGCGCATTTTTCCATCCTCTTCTTTCGTTTTCTCGAGGGATTCTCTTCGAGCCAGAGCTCAGGTCCATTTCTATGCCCAGGCGTGCCGTGGATCTAGTTGAAGAGTTTAGAAAGACTTTATGGACTTTGCGCAATTGTTCTTCAGGGAGGGCGTGTAGGTATTTTTGGTTGAGCGCTTCCTCCATCTTTTCCAGATCTATTCCTTCCAGGTCTCGGTCATCAATCAGCATTGGAGTATCGCTGTCCCCTTCTCATCTGTCTTCTGTGTGGGTTTCACCTGTTGCAGGACTGGGGTTGATATTGGGGCTATTCGTTGACTTCTATTGAGGGTCCTTATGTGGATCTTGGATTTCCTCTTCTTCCGACAGTTGGTCCAAAATCTCATACAAGTTTTTGGTTGCAATTTTTTGACTGGTATCTGGGATTTTCTTTCTTGGGGGGTTCCGCCTCCTTGAGGTGACGGTCGTGAATCCGTCCTTCTGCGTAGTTTCACTTGCCTTTGCAGCTTGTTTGATGAGAGGGCAGTCCCGAAATAGATGACCGTGCTCATGGCATCTCCTGCATCTAAAAGGGATATGCTCATAATCCAGGGTTTGTTGCCAGTCCTCATCCTAATATTCTAGGGTCACCGTTCCAGGGATTGCTTTGGATATGTTCATGTATACGCAGATCCAAGAATAAGAGGTGTATTTTCTCTGCTTCGTAGCTTTCGAGGCTTTGACGTATTGTCCTAGGGTATTGCCTATACCCATAAGAATCTCTTCCAACCAAAACTCCTGTGGGAGGGAGTATAGACGTATCCAGACGGGGGCCATGGTGAAATCTTCTTTATCTGGGCTGAATCTTTCCATCCAGAAGCGTAGGAACAACCCTGCAGAGTTGAAGAAGTATGGTCTATTCTCAAAGATCATGTCCTTGTCCTCTAGATTGTACAAAATGATGGTGAAGAAACCCTTGGAGCTGAGTTGCACCTCATAGTCTCCTTTGGGATTCCACCAATGCTTAATCCACTTGTTAAGGTCCCTCTCTGTGGGCCAAAGTCCCAGAAATTTTCCAATGAGGGCATGTTCTTTCATAAATTGTGTATGCTCTCCAACCCTAGTTGAACTAATGAGATATCTCAGAGGTTTTTCCAGTTGTGGAATAAATTTACCTGGCTCCCAACTTCGTGGCGGCTTGGGTTGGGATGTTCTTGCTTCTGTGTCCATTTCATTTCTCAGACCCTGCTCCTTGGCTAAGAGCTGGTCTCTTATCTGCAGCGGCAGTTCGAAGGTGGGTCTCCTTGCCCTGACGCCCGATTTTTCATTGGCCGCCACATTACGATATGAGGGGGGTTCCCCCCCCCCACTCCTCGCCCATGTCGGTGTATCACTGACCACCAAATAGTCATGGGCGCCTCTGGTTAATTGCTCCGCCTGGTAATGGGTGCGTGCTGCAGCTATGTCGCGGGAGAGCTAGGGTTTTTCATTAGAGCGGTCTTCCTCCGATCTTCCTCCCCCCTCCTCTTACCATACTTAATCACGAGTTTGTCTTTTGTTTCTTTTTTCTTCTTCTTTCATCTTCTACTTTTCTTTCCTTGAATTATTTTATCTTCGTAATTTCTGGAATGGTCAGTTCCAACACAGACTCAAATACGTGACAATAGTTGACTAGACTAGATGTCACTATAATAACTATCTGACTTTTCTTCCACCCATACTAACATACTTGTTTCTTTCAATACATCTTAATAATTCATCATAAATTCAAATGAGGTGTTGGGCAACATCAAACAYGCAYTTCCAAATTCTCAAGACAAAAGCTTTTACATAACTTATTCAAATCTTTGCATTCACCATGATGATCTCTTATTCATCTAGAAAAGCAACTTGACTCAATATTTGACTATCTTAGCAAGCAACATTACTTTGGTAGAGACTATCACCATAATTTTATCTTGACTCTTTAAATAAAGAAATGCTTGACTTGACTCTAAATTTCACTTTAATTCACACATGGACTTTTGTGACTCCTTCACCACTTACAAATTGGCTTTAGATTTTTTTTATTTTTTTTTGCATCAATAAATTCTCAACATCAATTTGACTAAACTTGGAATGTTACCTCTCTTTTACAATTATCCCTTTCTATTTTATAAATCCATATAACCATTGCAAACAACTTCAAATTATCTTCTATAATCAATAGAYAATGACCCTTTTARTCAATGAAAATATAAAACACGTGCATTTTCAAACTCCCTATGAMAAATTGAATATTAAACCCTTACCTTCATTAAGTCAAGGAAAACCTCTTTTCTCTGCCAAGGAATAGTTGCAWCCAACAAAGCCATATATATTATAATTATTACTATGATATCTATATCTTTGGCTCCCCTTCTCTAGCTAGAATTAGTAGAACCCTTTCTTGGGTTTATGTTCTTCTTAATCCCCCTCCACTACAAATCAAACCTTCCTCTTTAATCACTCCTTCCACAGCTAGGCTCCCAAACACCTCAAAACCCCTCTTTCTGCCACCTAATATCCTTTTCTTCTTTTGGATCATCATCAATGATATCACAAAGCATGTCATAAAGACTCACCTAGTTATTGGGCAGTATGAATCTCTAGGAAAGAACATCTCTTCTTCTTCTTATGATATCACAATGCCGCCATTCAAATCCTTCTTCTCTTGTCTCTCACAAGCGGTGCTCCTCCTGGAAATTAGACCCACAAAGAAAATTCGATGGCTGCATTGGCTTACCTAATGAAAAAATCTTCCCCTTTTCAGTTTACAGTTGGTGATGATCTCCACATTGTCAATCCCAACAATAACCCTTCAGATGACCTTGATAAATACGTGGGAGGATTCAAAGACTAGGCACTTCCATAGACCCTCCAGAAATCGAATTTTCCCACACATGTTTCCACCAAATGGAATCTCAGCCCCGCCTCCTCTGACTTTAGGGTATTCTCACTAATTCCATCAACAACAATCCTTCATTAATATATTTGGATTGAAATCTTGGATTTGGATTCTCTTTCAACCCTAGGATTTCACCTCGTCCTCACATTATTTAAAGAAAAAGATGCTTCGTTTTATATCCACCAGATCTCCACTACACTACATTGTCGATAGATTATGGTGCACTAGATGTTGATGGATCCTTCATTGAACCAATGGTTCCTTCCATGCTTTGAAAATGTCACTCATTGCCCAAAACTTTGGTACCGTGAATGACCCCACAATTCTCCTCAACAAGTTTGTGGGAATTGAGCTAAATGCAAAGTTGAACATGAATTGACTCCACCACTCAACCCCAAAGGGGATCTTGTTGCTCGTGTGTTAGGGACCTAACCTCCGTAATTCCTCACGTAGATAGAATAATATATTTTCCATGTAATAAAGGATGACATTAGTCAATAAGGTCTATTTAATAAATATGAACAAGTAAATGTAAGAAGACCTAATGGAAGCATTTGCTTCTAGAAAGATCTTCGTCTAGAATGCTCATTAGAAGACAGAATTAGTATAAATAAGAGTAGGAGGCATGGGAAAATTTTTTATTGAGAATTATTGTAATAGATCTTTTCTTTGATGGAGGTTTCGTCCTCGAAGAGGCAAGTGAACATTGATTTCTTTGAATAAAGGTACTATTTCTGGTATTTCTCTTCTCAATATTTTATTGTTCCATTGATATCTGTTGAACATTCCTATTTCTGCATACTATATTACATATGGTAACTTACAAGTGGTATCATAGCACTTTCGTTGGCAGGAATTGTGGGTAAATATTTTCTAGGGTAGAGACATGTACTTTTGACATATTTAAAGAACTGATATTTGTTGTTCAATGGGTAAAATTGTGGTGGGGAAAACTACGTGTAGGAGATACAGACGAATTAACAGGGTTTCCTAGAAACCAAAGTTTATCCCTTGTTGGAAACCTCTATATCCCTTTTTGTTACCCCTCGAATACTACTATATCAGACAAAATATGTACACCACCATCACTCCCACGTACCGGTAAGTATATTGAGAGTCTCCTAGGTCTCCTGAAACCATCACTAGATCAATTGATCTTCCATGTGATTTCTATAGTGTCACCAACAACAACACTCGGGAATATACTCTCTAGTACCTGGGTAATTAGGTACTATGGATAAGAGTATGGTCAAGCCTCCTTAGTTGGTTCCCTAAGATATTGGGTTGAGTATTATTGTTTGACCCTGCATGTATATCAGAGAGCTATATGACAGGGAAAACCCTTTTCCATAGGCACCATGCAAACACTAACCTGGGGGGAACATACCAGAAAAGGCCTTTAAAGGATATTTTGGTCACACAACCTTGCTTCTTGCATTCTAGTTCCAAAATTACTACACATTCTTTTCTATTAAGAATTTGGGCATTTCGACACTACAATATTATACTTAGAGTATAACTTTGAAGAAGTAAAAAAATAAAATATTAAAAAAATAAGAAAGGAGTATAGTGGTCCCTCGAGTACCCTTATTTGGGTGGTCCCACCCACCCTTCCCGACACCC
>JZKD02S1493975.1:0-10705 GCA_000966675.3 Picea glauca
GAATCCTTTGTCTTTCATATATGTGTTAAATCACTTAACAAATTTAACATAATGTTATTTCAAATCAATGTGCAAAACCAAGGATGAAATCCACTCATTCATGAAGATAACATAAGATGGAAATAAAATCCACAAGTACATAAACTTTTGATTTCTAGAAATTTCATATATATATAAGATGGTGTACAAGTACATACCACAACTTTGTCACAAAGTTGTTTCAATTCAATCTCTTCAAACTCTAGCTAGGTAAACCATAGTAAAGTCGTAGCCACCAACACCTCCTACCTACGAATCACTACAAACCAAAGCTGACCACTCCAATAAAGATCCTCAACAAACTAACATCAACATCAACAAGTCCTTCTTGTAACATGCACCAATCTTGTATCGCACAAGATCTCCACACTACTTCTCTTTTCCTCCTTAGGGTTTACAAACCCTATCCATGTTGCATCACACAAGCAACATGGAAAGACAAATATAGTGTCAGCCTCCACATCTACATGTTCATCCTAGGGTTTGAGTCTTCACACCATGGGTATTCAACTCTTGCATAAATAAAAGAACCAAAATATCCATGGAAAATAAATAATACAATAAATTATTCTTCTTCCAAGAAAAGCATCTCACCAAGCTGAAGACTCATCAAGTTATAATCTTTGTGATATTACCCTATCCTCCATGCATCGAACAAGAAAGTAATTGCAATCTCATCAAAGGTTCTAGCTTATTTCCTCTTGTCTTTTACTAAGGTTAGAACACTAGTGTTGCAACAAGATCCAGGAGATAAACCATGATCACTTCCATCATCATGTTCTTCTTTAGGGTTTACTTGCATAGCATAAACCCTGTAATCACACAAGAGAAAATCTTAGCATCTCACAAGATCAATTTCTCTAAGAATGGCCATTATGTATCTCTTGTTCATTGCATTTTCCTATGATATACTCACTAACCCTAGCATCTTGCTTCCTACTATACCTCTTCAAGACAATTAAAAAGATATAATAGAGTAAAATTATGATAATTATTACAAGAGTTCTCCTCCCTTTATATATAGAGTAGGTGAGGGAAGCTAACATAAAATAAGGACTTATTCCCATACAAGTAACCAACAAGGCACCCCTACATGGTGTCCTTTACAATACAAGGATATACAACTATCTTACTAGGGTTTATCCAACCCCCAAGATGAAACACCCTCCAAGGATAATTCTCCTAGGGATCAATGCCCCTCCTCTAGCATGGTACGTTCTCCAAAAACATGTTACTCCAATGCTCATCTTCCATGGTGGTATCCAAGTGTCCTAATACAAGGTGTTCCTCCTCTAACTTTGTGCCACATGTCCTCTCATGTGCATATGCTCCTCTCATGTGTGCTAATGTGATAACCATGTTCCAATTCTTCTCCTCAGCGTATGTGTCCAATTCCATGAACCACCTCCATGAAGTATGCTCCTCAACCCAAGTGTCCTCAAGTTAAGTGACCAACCTCTAAGGTGTATATCACATCATCCCAAGATTGTAAGGATAATTTCTCTCCTCCAATTACCTATCACTCCTCATAGGTAGGGTCCACACCTAATTAGGCAACCAAATCCCCACATTGTGTGCACTAAATGGGTTATTTGTCATGTCTATTAAGATAACAACCTTATAGATAAGGGTGTCATTCTATCACTCTAACCAACCTCAAGAATCCTCCCAAACTAGGTCATGCATATCACCATGAATCGTTTCCAAGAGACTAGCATTAGGTGAAAACATTTTTGGAGTAACCTTGAAAGATAACATCAAGTGCCACAATGATTTTATTTATGTTGTACTGAAGTCTAACACCCTAAGAGAGATGAAGTTAAGTAAAAATTATCCTAGAATATCTTTCAATTATAGATTTCCACCTAAGAGTAGTGTAACCAATTTTGGACATCTCAATTCCTTGGTAGGAAAGACATAATATTACTCCATTCCAGTGATATTATTTTTCATTTATTGTGAGTCTTGATGTTGAAGAAATGGGCCTTGATGTCAAATAAATATTGAAATATTAGACCTATCATACCCTATAATGACAATTTTCCTCTTTAACTTCTATATAAATTGTCATGCCATGCAAAACATCATGAACTTCAATCTTATAGCCTTCACTTATTTCCATATCTACAAGTGAATATACATCTTGTTGTGCCCATTGAACATTAAAATGTTCGCATCTTCTCTCTTAACCATACCTTATGTGATGTACATTTCCACCGAGTCCTCCACCAAAATTCATGCATCTTTGAAGAACATGGTGCCATGTGGAAAACATATTTTCAAATGAGCATGGGAAACTATTGTAATTCCATCTTAAATCATTGATACAAATGTACATCAACTTGAGGCCAATTGGAAAATTTACATCCAATGCTTTCATTTTCCTTAAAGAAAGCTTCCACTCATTTATAGCCTTGTGTCTAATCACAATTACCAAGTTTGTGATGAAAGCAATGATACTTAGGAGGCATCCCTCTACAGATATTTTCAATCGTGTATTTTAAAGGCTATTTTCCAAACTTCATTACTTTTCCATTCCATTATTATTTATAAACGAGACTCTTATCTAAAATCTATTTTGAAAATTATCTAAATTACATATATATACAATTACATAAGTATAAGTATTGTAGACATCTTGTTGAAATGGAATTAGCTTTTACTTAGATTTATTTATTTTAGATCTATTCATTAAATAAATATACAAGTTGTATATATACATGATGTTTAGTTATAATGCACTAAATCCTATTAGTTTTGCACAATTGATGATGGCTTGGTGTTAGTAATGGTGCAAAAATACTACACATTAATCCAAATGTTAGTCGCAAACTTAAAATCCCATGGGGTTATCTCAAGTGGTTATTACCAATGTTGTTGGGAATTTCACTAGTTTTATGTGCACAAATGCCTAATTTGAATCTCCATGGATTAGGTGCATTAGTCTATGCTAATAGATTTACTAGGGATGTCATTCAAAAATATGGGAAAGCATCCCTTGGTTTTCCCCATACTATTTTCATTGGATTTTTTTTTTAAATAACAAAATCCTTAAAACATCAATATTTAAACAATGAACTTACACAAAAACATCCCAATGCTTTATTCTAAACAATGAGATTACATAACAACATTCTAGTCCCTTATTATAACAATCTTTAGCAACATGCATAAATAAAAACATTTTAATCCCTAAAAAATATTATAAAAAATACTAATGTATAATTAAGTTTAATACTTTGGTATATTATGGAACATGATGTAAACCTTTATACAAAGTCAGATATACATGTTGAGCTTAGTTGTAAATATGATATGTTTCAAACCTAATTTATCATCCAACAGACTTTTAGTTCAATAGTTTACACTAGTTATTGTTCCATTATATCTATGAGAATTATCATTCAATCCCTATGGAAATTCGAAACAATAAGCTTACATAATAACAATCTAATCCCTTGAAAATAGTAATGTATAATTAAGTTTAACTCTTTGGTTAATTAGGGTACATGATGCAAACCTCTATGCAAAGTTGGACATGCATGTTGAGCTTGGTTGTAAAATATGATATGTGGCAAACCTAATTTATCATCTAATAGAATTTTAATTCAATATTTTACCAAATTTATAGTTCAATTATATATATGAGAATTGTCAATCATTCGCTATGGTGATTCTAAACAACAAGATTATATAACAACATTCTAATCCCTTATTCTAAACAATACTCTTAAACAACTTATACATGTGGAGCTTGGTTGTAAAATATGATATGTTTTGAACCATATATGCTCTTGAATTTTATTCATTTATTTTTTAAAGTGAACCTATCGATTGTGAATAAAAGTAATTAGAAAATTGCATTCAATTGGMAACTTGTAGATTAGAGCCTTAATTCACAAAAGTACATACTCTTAATTCACATGTTTAATTGATACTCTCATGGAAATATATATATATATATATATATATATATATATATATATATTGAAACCGGGGGAGACTCAACCTAACTTACAAGGCATAGAGGTCCTAGCAAGTTTGAGGAGACAGAAACATCCTAAGGCTCATTTGACCATAATAGATGATGGTCGAATCTATCCACTATCTCTTATGTTAATAAATTTCAGTAAAAATGTACATATATAACTTGGTTTATACACACATATTGCATGCTTAGATTATGATGGAGGAGCATCACCAGCAAAGCAAGCGCAAAAGTGGAAGGACAACTGGATAAGAACCAGTGCACATTTTGAGAATGTTTTGAATTTGAAAAGATAAAACATTAATGTAATATCTGGGAATATATTTTTGATTTTATGATTTGGAGATTATAACGCAGATCTTGAGCAGTTGATCTCATCTGCTTGTTGGAGGAAATTAAATGTAATAAATGTAAAGTAGTTGTATAGATTTTAATTTGATTAGATAGTTAGAATTGTAGGAGGGAAAACTCTAGAAATCTCCCTCGTATGCATTGTAGGGTAGGATTATTCTCATTGTAAGAGTTGTAGAGAAAGAGAATAGGAGAACAGAGAAGAAGATAGGTTGTAGAACATTGTATAAGCAGATAGTTGTTGCTATAGAACCCATGTACATATTTACTTGGATTAATATAAGAAATCTTGATCCAACTTCATGGTGTTTATGAATTCTGTTTACATCTATTGAATGGTATGTATACAATTCGCTTATATGCTTTGTTATGCATTTGTTTCAATGTTGTGTGTATGTATGATTTCATACCGAATGCATGAAGTCTGTAAAAGGGAGAGTATGAGTTTCAATTATTTCTTGTCCTGAGAATTCCTGCAAGGAGTGCAGCAAAGGTCCGCAAGGAGTGCGTTGACAAGATTCTAAGTTTTACCTCAAAAAATATTAGGAGAGATATCATTGTTCTCATACCAGCAGAAGTGCAAGTATAGCATAGAGACATTCAAGGTTTGTGTGGGCCAGTTGAAGTCTTAGACTTTTCCAACCAAGTTAAAGGTTGAAGAACTTATGTCACAAGGAGTGCACAGAGTTGGAGTGTTCAGATAATCAGATATTATCATGAAGCCACAAGGAATGCCAGCAGGATTCCCTAGAATCCTCGACTTTGCAGTAAGAACCAAGCTCAAAAAAGGATAGAGGCTTCAAAGAGTTTGAAGGAAGACGAGGGTTGAAGTCACCTCACTGAAACCAAGCTCAGAAGGAGTCGTCGAGTTATTTCATTAGGAGTATCGAGAACTCAAACGGACGGTTGAAATTCTCAAAAGGAGAACTATCGATTCGTCATGGACCGTTGGATCTAGTGGATCAACGGAGCAGTTAAGGTCGAGTGTCTGTTAACACTCACAAGCTCAGGAGTAATAGTCGTTTTTATATCTGGATCAAAGGGAGTCGTTGATCTTGTGATTTTGGATTTTGTCATTTTGGGAGTCGGAGTAGTGGAGAAATTCGTTGACTCGGAGTCAAGAGTCGCAAGATCCCAATTCATGAAATCCCGGCATATTCTAGACTGTCATATCGTAAAAGTTTTAAGATCGTATATCTGAGGAGGAGAAGTCACAATTTTGGATTTCGAGAAAGGGAGAAGAGGTTGCATCGTGAACTCACAATTCGTGAAATCTCGACGCGCTCGGAGGTGGACCCCAGGACATGACTGAGGTCACATGGTTGAGGCATAAGGGAGGAGTTGAGGACTCGCTAGCCCATTTTGGGGTTTCAAGGATTGAAGGAGTCAGAGGGATTCACAACAGGGATCGTGAAGTCACAAAACCTGAAACACCTTTTTCGGGTGAAGACCGTGGTCACACTAGTTGGCCATGTGGAGTGGAGATTCATGCCTTGTGTTTACATAGGTGTAAACCCTAGAAGGACCTGTGGGTATATGTGTGAAGATTTCAGCTGGGAATCAAGGAGCCATTTCGACTCAGGGGAGATTAAGAATGATCCTTAGACCGGGAGGTCAAGAAGAACCTACTGAGGTAGGTGAGTTGTGTTGGGTGGTATCAGAGCTTACAATCATTGTTTTATGTATGAAAAAGAGATAGAAGGCAAGTTGTGATTTAAATTCTGCGTGGAATAGATTTAAACAATGCCACCAAAAAGACGTCAAGAGAGACCAATGCTTGATCCATCCGTGGAAAGGGAAATGAGAGAACTTCGTGCTCAAATTGATGTTATGGAGACAACACAACGACAAACAACTGATACTGGAGATATCAGTGAGGCCGAAATCGAAAATGAGGTTGGATCTGAAGAAGAAGTTGTAGTCGAAGATGTTGCAGAGGAACGTCTATTCAAAGTTTTTGCAAGAATAGGGACCAGAGCAAAAATGGACATCCCAATGTATGAAGGCAACTTAGATGTTGAGGAGCTGCTAGATTGGTTTAGATCTCTAGATAAATACTTCGACTATGAGGATATCGAAGAAGATAAGAAAGTTAAACATGTTGTCACTAGATTGAAAGGGCATGCAGTGTTGTGGTGGGATGAACTACAGGATGACAGGCGTTGCAAAGGCAAAAAACAAATAAAAAGATGGGATAGGATGGTAGCAAAGATGAAATCCAAGTTTATACCCAGAGATTACCAAATTAATTTGTTTCGAAGGATGCAAAATTTGAGACAGAAGGGGATGATAGTGAAGGAATACACTAATAAATTTTACAGACTCAACATCAGAGCAAGTCATCATGAGAGTGATGATGAAAAATTCACCAGATACATGAATGGATTGAGATATGAAATTCAAGATGAGATGAGCATGGTAACAATCAGAAATGTGGAAGATGCTTATCAAATTGCTTCAAAGGAAGAAGTAAAGTTGGCCTGAAAGAAAGGTCAAAGGGGTAGAGGTAGAATTCAGAGCAGAGGCAAAGAAATTGCCCCGGACAGAGTACAAAAACCCAAGGATGAAGAAAATAAACCTCATAACCACCCATAAAATGGAGGAAGCTCACAAGGAGGACAGTATGCCGATAGGAACACTTTTCCTCGATAAAGAGAAAGGGGAAGAGGCAGAGGAGGTGAAATAAAGTGTTTTGTCTGTGGAAAGATAGGACACAAGTCTTTTGAATGTCCTGATAGAAAAAGAGATGGAGGAGGTGAAGCTCACGTTTCAGAAGCCCAAAGGAGAAATGTTGAGGTAGAAGATGTAGAAGGCGAAAGATCCTTAATGATGAGGAAAATTCTTTTGAAACCAGAGAAAGAGATAGAGAATCCAGTCCAGAGAAACAGTTTTCTTAGAACTGCTTGCAAGACCAAGGATAGGATATGCAAGGTAAATGTGGACAGTGGAAGCATAGATAATCTAGTATCCACAGAAATGGTGGAGAAGCTGGAATTGGAAATAATTGCACATCTGAGCCCATACAAGGTTTTTTGGTTGCTAAAACGACATCAAATAACATTCACTAAACAATTTTTAGTTGAATTTAAGATAGGGGGATATAGAGATGATATTTTATGTGATGTTATTCCCATGGATGTCTGTCATCTTTTGTTGGGGAGACCGTGGCAATATGACATAAATGTTGTTCATGACGAGAGAAAGAACACATACACCTTGGAGAAGAATGGTAGGACGCATGTGTTGCTTATGATTGAATACAAGAAGGTGAAAGAAGAAGCAAGCAAAACTATACTTCTCATGAGTGGGAAGGAACTTCTGGATGAAGTCAGGAAAGAAGAAGACATGTAGTTTGTTGTAGTGAGGAGACCTAGAGTCATATTGAAGAGTACTTCAATAGATGAACTACCTGAGGAAATTCAAGATATGTTCGAGAATTTCGTTGATATAGTGGTGGATGATTTACCTTGTTCATTCCCTCCCATCAGGAGTATAAGCCATCACATTGACCTTATACCATGAGCAAGTTTACCAAACAAATAAGCGTACAGATTGGCACCGCAGGAGAACAAAGAAGTTAAGAAGAAATTCCAAGGTTTGATGGACAAAGGGTTGATAAGAGAAAGCGTGAGTCCATGCACTGTACCAACAGTGTTAAGTCCAAAGAAGGACAGTGGATGGAGAATGTGTACAGACTCGAGGGCTATAAACAAAATCACCATCAGGTATATATTTCCTTTACCGAGGATGGATGACTTAATGGATTGCTTGAGTGGAGCAAAGTTTTTTTCAAAGATTGATTTGAAAAGTGGATATCATCATATTATAATGAGGAAAGGTGATGAATGGAAGACAACATTCAAGATGAATGAAGGGATGTATGAATGGCTTGTCATGTTGTTTGGTTTGATGAATGCGGCAAGTACTTTTATTAGATTAATGAACGAAGTCTTGAAGGATTTTATTGGAAAGTTTGTAATTGTGTATATTGATGATATACTGATATTTAGTAAGACTGAGGAAGAACATTTGAGACACCTAACTCTAGTGATGAGGAGGTTGCAGCAAGAGAAATTGCTGATAATTTTGAGGAAGTCATCTTTCATGAAGAAAGAACTCATTTATTTGGGTTTTGTGATATCTTCAAATGAGTTGAATATGGATCCTAAAAAGTAAAAGAAATGAAAGAATGGTCGTCGCCAAGGAATATATTTGAAGTCAGAAGCTTCCATGGACTGGTCAGTTTTTACAGAAAGTTCATCAGAAATTTTAGTGGAATTTCTGCACCAATGATGGACACAGTCAAGAAAAGACATAAATATTTTCATTGGACAAAGGAAGCAAAGAAAAGTTTCAAGTTGTTAAAGGAGAAGATCATTGGACAACCAGTTTTGGTTCTTCCAGATTTTAGTAAGACATTTCAAGTCAGATGTGATGCAAGTGGATTCACGGTTGGAGTAGTCTTAAGTCAAGACAATAGACCAGTTGCATAATTCAGTGAGAATCTGAACGATGCCAATATGAAATATTCCACATATGACAAGGAGTTTTATGAAATCATACAAGTGTTGAAGAAATGGAGGCACTACTTAGTTCCAAAAGAGTTCGTTTTGTATAGCAACAACCATGCTTTACAATTCATAACCAGAGAGGAGAAACCAAACCAAAAACATTCAAAATGGGTTGAATATATGCATAACTCTACTTTTGTTATAAATCACATTTATGGAACTGCTAATAAAGTTGTTGATGCATTGAGAAGGAAATGTTTGATTCTGGAGGAGTTTCGAGTGAAGACCTTAGGTTTTGATAACCTTTAGGACATGTATAGAGATGATTCAGATTTAAAGGATGCTTATGAAGCATGTGAGAATATTGTTCTGAGAGATAGAAGCCAATGGATTGAATAATTAATCCAGGATTGATTATTATTCAAAGGAAATCAATTGTGTATTCTGAAGAGTTCTATGAGAGAAAACCTTTTGAAGGAAAAACATAGTGGGGGATTGGCTAGACATTTTGGCCATGACAAAACATTTTTGCAATTGAAAAGTTTATATTATTGGCGAGGGATGAGGATAGAAGTTAAGAAGTTTGTCAACAGATGTATAATTTTCCATCACGCAAAGGGGAAAAGACAGAATACAGGATTGTATCAACCATTTCTAGTACCAGAGACGTTGTGGGACGCAGTAAGCATGGATTGTGTGTTAGGACTGCCAAGGACACAGAGAGGTTTTGATTCCATATTCATGGTAGTCGATCGATTCTCAAAAACAACACATTTTATTCCATGTCATAAAACCAGTGATGCAACACATATTGCGAACCTATTTTTCAAAGAAGTTGTTCGACTTCATGGCTTACCCGAGAGTATTGTTTCAGATCGAGATACCAAATTTGTTGGTCATTTCTGGAGAACACTATGGAAGAAGCTGGGGACAAATTTATCTTTTAGCTCATCATATCACCCTCAGATGGATGGACAAACTGAGGTAGTAAATCGAAGCTTGGGAGATTTGTTAAGGAGCTTAGTAGTTGAACATCATAGTCAGTGGGATCAAATTCTACCACAAGAGGAATTTGCATATAATGAATCACCTAACCAGAGCATAGGACAGAGCCCATTTTAGATAATGTATGTAATGCATCCAAGGGGCATATCTGAGTTGAGAAACTTAGATCGGGATGATTTCAGAAGTGTTGGAGCAGAGGATTTTGCAGCAGAGATGCAAAAGCTCCATGGTAAGATCAAAGAGAAGTTGCAGAGTTCCAACCAAGAATATAAGATTAGAACAGATAAACACAAAAGAGAGCTTCAGTTCTAAGTGGGAGACTTAGTCTTAGTGCATATAATAAAAGAAAGATTCGCAAGGGGAACGTATAATAAACTGAAAATGAAAAAGATAGGAACCTGTAAAATTCTGAGAAAATTTGAGGCAAATGCTTATGAGATAGAATTTTCATATGGTGTGGGAAATTCACCCATATTCAATGTAGAAGATATGAATCCTTATAGAGTAGATGAAGAAGGAGGACCAGAGGATCAAAAATAAGTTCAGTGGGTCAAATAGATGCATGTAGCTGAAAGGTCGCAGATGGAAAAGATCATTGATCAAGGAATTATTAGGAAGACCCTGAGAAAGTCGTATTTTGAATACTTGGTAAAATGGAAGGGACATTTGATTGAAGATCTCGGTTGGGAAAGTGAAGCGGAGATCCAGAAACATGGACAAACAGTGCAGGACCTTGTCAACAGGAGTTCATGAATTTTTCAGCCAGAGGAGTATGATGCAGGTGTAGAAATTTTAATACAAATTATGTATT
>JZKD02S1493986.1:0-10705 GCA_000966675.3 Picea glauca
GAGGTTGTGAAATTCTTGGAAGATATAATTCTTGTGATAGTTTTCTTTGAGCATTTGTGCTTTGCTGTTCTTGGAGTCACGGGCATGGAGGGCCAAGAAACCGAAAGGTTTCTTGGAGCTAGGAAGCTGGCTAGGCTCTTAGTTGGCAGGGAGGATTCCATTGTTTCACTCTGGGAAAGCGGGAAAAGAATGGTTGGAAGCGCCTAGGACTACATTGCAAATTGATGAGCTTCGACAAACTAAGGAAGAGGTATTTTTCAGTGGTATTTGTTGTTGATATTTTGTATATACTTTTGTTTTAATTTGCAAATCTTAGAGTTAAACTATTACTTATTTCATCATGCTATTTAGATTTATCATTGAGAAAATGTAGAAGAATTGTGTAAATGAAATGAAATTATGTTAACGCAAAGTTGTTATTGTGTATGTATAAAATGAAAGATTAATTGTTTAACATCTTGGATGGGTGTTACACTTGGTGTGACTGAGAATGACTCCCTCGTTGAGATCGAGTGTTAAATTTGACAACATCAGCATTCATTCTCCAGTGAGAGTCCATGTGGGCCACCCTGAGGCTAGTCAGGGAGATTTGTAGAATCAACCAATCTTGTGAGGTATTGACAAAATCTAGGGGGAACGTACAACCTATGTGAGTCAAACCAAAATTCAGGACAAATGAGATTGTATATGATCTTGTGAGTCTAGCTAAGGCAAAGGCATAAGTCTTATAAATCTAAGACACAAGTCAAGATGTGAGTCTAATGCAAAAGTCAGTGGGAATGTATAACCTCTGCGAGCATAGACAGTCTAGTGCAAAAGTCAGGGGGAACGTACAACCTCTATGAGCATAGACAGATTAGTGAAAAATCCATGGGAAACGTACAACCTCTATGAGCCTATTCAAGCCTTGTGAGCCATGAGCAAAAGTCAAGGCATCTAGCAAAAGTTAGGTTGAATGTACAATTCCTATGAGCTAGAAACAAACAATCTTCCTTATGCAAATAAATGTAAATGTATTGATCTAGTGCGTTGGCACACGTAACATTATCCACGAGGAAGAAATTTGAATTTCCATGTAATAAGTCCAGTTGTAAAGAGTTGAGTTGAATTTCAAGGCTGAGTTGTCAAACTCAAGTTGTGAAAGTCAAAGTTGCATGTCTAGGTCGAAGCGGTCAAAGCCAAAGTTGTCAAGTCATGCATGTCATGTTGCATGTTGCATGCATGCATGAAGCATGACGAGTTGCATGCATGACAAGTTGTATGCATGCATGTCAAGTGCATGTTGAGATGCTTCGCATGCATATCCAGTTGTATGTCGAGTTGCATGTCCAGTTCTAATTCGAGTTGCATGTCCAGTTCTAATTCGAATTGAAGTCCAGTTCTAATTCGAACTAAGTGAAGTCTCAAGTCCAGTTCTAATTCGAACTAAGTTGAAGTGTAAAGTTGACACGTTGGGCTCTTAAATAAGCACGCTATCATAAAAGCCTCAACTTTCTACAAAATCTAGTTTATCCTAGGTACCATTCTCAAAATGAAGGGAAAAAAAGAATTCTCAACCTTTACCCATAGTTGAAATCATTAAAATTTAATAAAAAACTCTTAATGAATAATAAAAGACTTGTCCAGTTTTAATTCCTTAAAATTTTAGTAGTCATTCAACAACAACTAGGAACATTTCATCTCATCTAAATCCTTTAATTTGAAACTCTTTTACCCTCAAGGGCTTGAAAATGAAGACGTGTTCTCCCCCAATGATATGAGAAACAAATAATTTGAAATGGGATTTTTCCTTTTTGTCTTTTTTTTTAATCTTAACTTTTGTCCAGCCTTCATCCAAGAGGGTACGATGAATACTGCACTCCACATGATTAAATAATCCTCATTGGCATTGGGAGGCCTTTTCATAACACCATTGTCATCAAGGAGTTAGGTCATCCACATAGCCAAGCATATCAAGATCAACATTAGGCTTTATATTTGCATTTGATTCCACCCAATGGTTGATCAATTTTGGAGTCCTTCCACCAAGTGGGATTTGATCCATATACTTCTTTGACCATAAACCACTTTAGAAAGAAGTTTTAAAGCAAACTGAGTGACCATATTTGAAGAAAACCTTGCAATGAAAATCAACACATTCATAGTCTAGATGCAACCATTAAAGTCTAAAATGATTTCTTTAGGAAGACCATTGCTCAAATTAGCTTCAGTGCAGATTTAGGGACAAGTAGAAGCTGGAAAATTTGTCATCTATAAAGCCTAGGCAATTAAACTTACCAGAGCATTCCTACTGGAAGTAAGGGAGTTGGTATGCCAATATTTTAAAGGCACGCTAGGAATTTACATTCACACATGCACTAAATATAGCATTTTGGTGTACAGGTTGAAACCTAACTACCAAGTTCTCATAAAATGGTTAGCCATAAAAAAGAACTAAGTCCAATAGTGAATGTTAGGGGAAGCGACTGCAAGAAGGAATCCCATGAATCAACACCCAAACCTAAATATCTTTTAGTATTGGTCAAATTTTATAAAACTTATAGATCAAACCATGAGCTATGTCGGAATCTTCCTCTTCCTTAACTTAGGAGGAGTCTACTTTTAGAACCAACATTGAGGAAAACTTATTGATTCAAAAGGAGGTTTGGGGAGGATTCTTTGAGGTCAGAAATGAATACTTGAAGTAGACCATCTTCTCCGAACCCAACCCTTCATTGGTTTTATTAGCTTGAGGATTCGTTGAGGGGTAAGAGCACGTCCCCATTTTGGGTATAATAAAGGCACCTTTTTGGGTGGCATAAGGCCATTCTTGGATGGAGTAGTCATTTTACTCAAGTTGAGGATTGTAATTGGGTGTGAAGAGACCCATGTTTTAGATCTTGGATTCTTTTTATCGAGGTGCTCTTCACACCCAATTACATATTGATGCAATTGGGTAAAAAATTCAGAAAATGATATAGGAATTGAAGCATACAACAAGATGCCATTTATAAGATCTCAGATTGGACAAACAGATGTTGTCATGCATTCTCTAATGCATGAAGGAAAACTGAATGAGTGCAAAGAAATGGAAAATATAGACCCCTTTCAATCAACTATGGTTAGAAATGAAGTTTCAAATAAGTTGAGATTTCTCCAAATAAAACACACCCACCCCCTTCCTATCTTATTATCTACTCTTTTATTTAAATGGGAATCCCTCCTTTTATGGATGCTAAACCCGATAATAAGGGTTTCCTTGTGCCTTCCCCATGCCATACAATAATCTTTTTGAAGGCTACATCAAAAATATTCAATACAGTCAATATAGTCAATAGCCACATCCAGTAAGGGAGGAGCATGCCCACCAGGATTTGAACCTGGTTCATTGTCACGAAACAACAACCACTCCAAGTTGCTGCTACTAGACACCTTTTTTCTACTCTTATCTAATATAGGTTTTAGACCTTGGATTCTTTTTTTTGGAGGTGCTCTTCACACCCCTTATTGTTCATGGTAAGTGTGGTTCTTCTTAGTCCCATTGACCTACTTTGGCCATTTGTGGACATTGATATAATTTCATTTCATTTATTCAATTCTCTTTAAAATACATATCCCCTTTCCATACTTTGCAAAAACTAGCACGCTCAACAAGCAATTTTAATAACAGGACAAAATATTGCAGGAAATGCAATAAATTTATTCAGAATAACATCCTTTTTGGAAAAATATCTATTAATGGAAGTGGCCAATCATATATAGTTTACTGTATAAATCTACTGAGGTTAGAAGATATGTATGTAGCCAACACATATAAGCAAGAGTATCAAAAGCAATGCCAGTTTTGTATAGCCAATAATAGAAAATAAAGATGAATGCAGATAGCAGCTATCATAACACACCACAACAAGCAAAAGAAATGGAGTTTGACCTCCAAGCCTGGTAAAGACAACCTAAATTTATATGATAATTTCAGAATTTGTGTTAACGAGTATATTTTATCGAGGCCTGAAACTCAAGTTATACATTTTAAGGCTGGAGTAGTGTTAATGTTAGTGTGTTGAAATGGTCCCAACCTGAAGCCATATTTACCCCAAATTTGTACTATAGACTGTTTATTAATATAAATGCCTTCTATCTACCAAAAAAACATACATTTTGGGAAATACACCATGTAACAATATGGAATGAACTAGAAGCACATAAAAATATTAAACATATTACCCTGTGAGTGCAGAGTTTATAAATAAAAATTTGAGCATGATAAACATCAATATAGTTATGTGGGAATGGGATTTCTATCTTTGAATAAAAGCATGACAAGTTTTAGGACTGCAAGTTCAATGTAAGGGATAATGAGTTCTCATGCATTCTTGATGCTAGAACAAGATACAACATACTTAAATGAAAAATAATTCGCACGTAACAAAATATATAAGAAACAAAAGAGAAGGTCCTTAAAACCATGATTATGTCAGGACAACCTCTTATAACAACATAGTGTAATGAGTTACTGCAGTATGTTCTACTTCTTCATATATTCTATAGTGACAGGGTTCATCCACTTGCATAAGCCTCTACCACAAAGCTATAATATGTAAATCCTGATATGGATGTTGACGTGGTTCCCATCCTGAAAAAACTCTTATCAGCAATGACAAAGAAAAATGCAGATGCAATACAAGACAAATTACAGAGCTTATTAATATCCTCCCAATATTTGGATTGCAAATTCTAAAAAATGGCACCGCAAGGGATTCCATCATCATGGAACCTGTAGTAACACTCTCTCAAACTCTATCCAATGCTACCATAATATTCTCTATGGTCTCTAGTTACTTAGCCACAAAGTCCCTTTCATGCCTTAAATTTTGATCAAACTTATGAACATCTACCTTTGCCATATAAATGATTAACTTCACACTCTATTGCAGCCCTAGCTAGTGCAACCGATCCCTTGTGGCATTATGTTCTATGTTCAGGCTTTCAAGATTTGTCTGCATCCTCACTTGAGGGCCTCTCTTATCAATCACTTTTTGCACCACCTCAATCCCCTACTGCTTTTGAGCTAAAATCTCTTCATTGATGATTTATTCTTTGTTCTTGCTATGGTTGTCCTTCGACGAAAGTTTCTCTATCCCCTGGTGTTTAAGATCTTTCATATTTTCAACCTATTCAACAAAAGGCAAACCAATAGATGTCTCTCAGAAATCATTAAAATCCGTCCCCATAATCTTTGATCTCAACTCCACCTCGTTTAGAATGGATATCCCATACTTATTCTTTCCAAGCCCACTCCCCTATAACCCAACAGCAAACAGGAAATTTACAGTCCCACCTATAAGGCATTAGAAATGGACTTCCCATACTGGTTAGTTGGTTGATCAAGAAGACATTATTTGTTTCTTAGTTGGTTGATAACTTGAACAAACATCTGATTCACATTTAAACCAGTGGACTATTGCAACCTTGCAAAAACAAAAGCCCACTTTTCTTCTTGAGGTGGAACACTGTGCATCTGTTCCTAAATTTTAAACACCAGAAGGTTGCTGACAAGTTTCTGACACAGAAGAGAATTCTATAGACTTACCTCCACCAGATTCAACTGCTAAGTCTTAAGATAAAGAAGCTGAAGCAGAAGCAACCAACATGGATCACAACTAAAGAAAACCAACACAATAGCAATTGGTGGAGAGATTGACTAACTACAACCTAAGTGTCCTATGAAATGATCAAATTTGCAGGTTGCTCAAAGCTTGTAGATACCATAACCAGTGAAGTTGTATGTTTGGCCCCTTGTTTAATCGCATGACCTAGACTGAGATTCATGATGAAATGAAGTAAGAGGCCAAAGGAAAGTACAATGTTTATAGGCAACAAATTCAACATAGAAGGTGAGAATGTTGATGTAGTCAAACAAATAGTGATGTAATTCTAGTGGGTATAGCCCAGAAATAGAGGCAAGCACATCAGTTGTTCAATCTATAACCTTAAGCCAGGTAAATTGTTGATATAAAACTTAAATAACAAGATAATAAGTAAAAGTTTCAGTTTCACCTCCAAATTCTGCTTCAAAGAGTATCTTTGATTGAGGCACTTAGAGTCTTGTACTACTCAAGGAGATATTCTATCTCAAGACCTGAAGTTAATATAATCTAAGTTAAAGTACCTCCAAGAAAGCATATGTTCCTTCTAGTAGTAAGTTGTGCTTGCAGAGGAAATATGCATCATTGAGAACTACATCTATAAAGTGAAATGTCATTTTCATGGTTTGATCTGACTATTAATGTGACAGGGAGGTGAAACATCCAAAAGAAAGTGACTATAGGCATCAAATATTAAAGCAACTTCCAATCTGCAAACAAAGAATGCACCATGCAGAGCCAACAAAAATAGAGCCAACAGAAGTATTTGTTTTCCTTAGAGCTTACACAATTTACCAAAACATAACTCATAGAACAATAAAACAATAAGCAAGTTGGAAAACAAATAGTAATATGTTGATCTAGAGCCAATAGTGTTGACTCATTGCAGGTTCAGTCCTAATTCTACCACAGTAACCCGACTACAATTGATTGCATGGAAACCTGTTATTTCACATAAATAACTATAAGAAATTAGCCTAAGGTCACTGCTAATCACTCTTTTGTTTGGACTGGTGCTTTTCCAGTCACTGGGGGGTGTCCCTAGTAATCATGTGCTGTCAACACTTAGGAAATTTGCATAGTTAGCACTTGTGATCAACACACAATATTTGTCCTCGATATGCATGCAAACAATTGAGGACAGAAGAAAACTTCCAGTCACACAATATGAGGGAGATTCCACTTCATAAAACAGCTACAACTATGAATGATGAAAGAAGAAACAAAATGTGACTTGAGTGAATATAAAATCAAAATAACAGCACTAAGTCCACCCACTCCACTGTAACGCAACACAATTATTCAACCATGAGATTCAAGAGCTGCCACGAGTGAGTGCGATCTTGCTAATTTGGCTGAACTTCGTGATGACATTATTGATACTGAGGATGAAAAGGAGGGTATCAAGAGTTGCCATGATAAATACAATGACAAGGTAAACAACAATACTTGTGAGACAGATGGGAATAGGGTTAGCAATTACAACTATGATGAGGCCTAAACCCTCACCAAGGAGATTGAGGATGAATCTCAATTTCTTATAGAGGTCTTCAGGATCAAAGAAACTCTTGCAAACCCAGAAACACTACCTGATCTGGGTTTCCATGTCATACATTAAAGTCGGTGTAAATGCGACCTTCAATTTTAATTAGAAAGTCAGTTTGGCAATATCTAGAGCTTGTCAAGTAATGAAACCAAGGAGATCCAAAACTCTGCCAAAGATCCTAAAAGGTGAAGATGCTCAAGTCATGCCAAAAAATGAAAGGAGATAAAAAAATCTTTCCTTGACCATCAAACATATTAAAAAAATAATCATAATTATGGAGAACACATTGAGTGCCGACAAAATAACTAAATGCATATATTAAGCCTAAGACCATATGTGTCTCAAATAAATGTCATGACAAAAAGATGAAAAACAATTTTTTACTCAACAAATGTCTTTAAATTTAACCCAAACCCTTGACTCAATGGAAATCAGATGAAGCCAATCATTCCATAACAAAAGGTTCAGTCAAACATCAAATTAGAACTAGAAGCATTCAAGGGCCTAACACATTTTTAACCAAAATAAACACAAAATTCCAAACTTGACAAAATGCTCCAAAATGCAACAAACAAACAAACCATTAAAATTTATCAACATATTAGAGAAAGACATCAAAGAAATTTCATCTACTTGAATGAGCCCATTCTTGCTTAGCAGAATTCTTGTTAAATCAGGTATCTACCCTTTAATAATATGACATTATCTATGTGAAGAGATAGGTCCCATCTTCATCAAATTCCAACTTCATTTCCTATCACATACAAGAAAGAAAGAATGTATCACAAGAATCACATCACTTATGCTATTCCATTCACTATTTCTTGCACCACCAATGGAACACATATACTGAAATAAGTGTTCCCTAGGCCCTCATATATATTGGATTAGATCAAATGTTGCGGTATATCAATTTCTCAGTTCTCATCTTGGTGATCATTTTCTTCATTCTGAACAAGACCCTCTCCATATGGATTATCATTATGAGCCTCCAAAGAATTATGTTTTGTATCAAGTTCATTAGAGAAACTTGTTATATTGTTTTCTCCCCTTCTATCAAAATCTAATCGCCAAAGAGCTAGTGCTCTTTCATATGGAAAATTGGAAATGTCATACTTTGTTACATATAATCTTAAACATATATCCGTATGTTTATCAAGCTTGTTTCTCATCTTTGACTTCAAAAATGATAGTGCACTAAACATTCTCTCATCCTCCACTGATCCCAAAATCATGGTTTGACACAAATCCACTAATTTGAAATATTCGGATATGTTTTCCTGTAAGTATTGGCTAGCACCTAAAATAGTCCATATTCTTGTTATTGCACCATATTCTAGAGGATTCTCCAAAGCGCGAAATTGATTNTGTGGCTTGTTGAAACAATTTTGATTGATCCAAAATACCTTCAACTTGTTCTCCATGTATCTCAACCTTCTTGCAAAAGTGGTCCACTAAAGTATTTAATTTTTCCACAAAGTCAAGTTTTAAAGTAGGTTGACATTTTAAATTGTTCCAATATTCAGGGTACACCACATATATGGCCTCCAACAATTCATCTCGAGGGAATCGTTCTCTTATCTCCGATGATAGTGACTTTTGCAATTTTTATCAAGTTGTGTCTCACTAAAATGACAACATTGTCGAATACGTCTCTTGACACAGGGCGCTCTTTGGTATTTCATCTTGTCTTATCAATATAATAAAAAGGAACCATATACTCATGCACTTCCATACATAGTATCCCTTTTTCATCAAACTTCAAATAATTTCCAGTATTTTCTATATCAATGATCGTAGTCCAATTTGTAAACCGTGGACTTGCGAAAGACTCTGGCATCGTATACAAATTATCCAATGAAAGGCATGCAAATTTTCTTGCATTTGTGTATTCTGCAATATACATTGTGTGACTTTGAGACATTTTCACGAGGACATTCATTTCATATAGCATAGGAAGAATTCAAACCAATGTTAATAATGTTTCTATGTCAGTTAGTCGAAAGAGAAGATCTTGAGCTTTATCTACACTGAATCAATGTTCATACATCACCCCTACCAAGGACTGGTACTCACTAAATAATCTTTGAGCTGGTCCATTCAATGAGATCCATCTTGTATCAACATCCTTTAATAGCTTGTTTCCATTTGTAACACTGTCGACAAATTTTTTAAACTTTGAAAATTGTTTGGGACTACAAGAAAAATATGCATAAGCCTCTCGTACAAAATCTTCAACATTTGAAACCGATGGAAACTTGCTTACTATTTTAAATGCAAGATTCATCCTATGAGCCATACAATGTATACTCAACATATATGGTGAAGCTGATAGTTGTAGTCTAACACAAAGGCCATTCCTTTGTCCTTGCATTACTGATGCTCCATTTTCTCCAACACATACCAACTTTTTTGCGATCATTAAAGGATCCATACCACCACTTTCCTTCAAACTATTATTAACAAGTTTATAAATATTTTCAGTTGTAGAATTCTCCATCATTTTATGAACCCCAAGTAGATATGAATGCCTAATATGGTCATTAACCATATAAATACTCATACAAATCCATGAAGTGTTATCAATAGTTGTAACCTCATCCAAAGACAATGACACAAACATAGCACCTGCAATATTTTCTTTCATATCATTCTTTTTTACTTGAGCTAGATATTTTTCCCATTCCCAACCACTCGTTAAAGACCAATGAGAAGATGGAAAATTTGGCATTTGAAGAAAAGATCGATATTTCATGTAATCTGGATAATCTGTCATAGGACGCCCTTTAAATAAGATGTGAAATACAGTGCTTAATTGAATTGTCTTGGATAACAAATTTATTTCCATCGTCTTTTCGAATAGAGATGCAATGGTTCCTACACCTACCTCGAGTTTTTGCTTACTTATTAAATATTCATTATATTCATCAGCATATTTGACATGTCAACATTCCTTGGAAGATTTCCATCTAACAATAGATTTCTCCTCGCCATCTACAATTTTCTTTTCACACACTTTTCCTACATGCTTCTCAATTATATCTAACTTTATCTGAAATGTCGTTGGCATGCCAAGTTTCCAACTACATATATTGCATCTAACTTTTGGTTTCTCTTTCTCATTTTTTGGAGGTAATAGATCAATAAATGGAAATTTTGAGACCCAATCTAGTTGGAAGCCTCTCCCTTTGTCCCATTGGCCCTTTTGTATTTTCCGTGAATTGGTTGTGTTCTTTTCCAATGAAATATTTCGACATTTGTACTGCCAATTTCTGGTGAAAATGCATTTATCTCACTTTGATCACCAGAGGAATATATTTCCTTATCTATTATTTGGACATTAGATGAATTCTCACAAGAGTTGACATCTCTTTCAGTGTTAGGTTGCTCAAAAGAGCTTGAAGCATGAAGAGAATGTGAATCCTTGGATTGAGGTCTTTGAAAGTATGATGATAGATCATTTTGTCTTGATCTTTTCTTCCCACGATCGATGTTTGACATCTCAATAAATATTCCACAATTGAAATTTCAAATT
>JZKD02S1493997.1:0-10705 GCA_000966675.3 Picea glauca
TTATCAAAAAATAATAATGTCTGTTACATATTTCTGGAAATTTAAATGTGTTTGTCATATAGACTGGGATTGGGGCTCTCGCGGACCATAAAAGAAATAAGTACAAGAAAGAAGACTGTAGAAAGAAGAATTGAGCGACAGTAGACAGCAAGACCTGAAAATAAAGAATTGGAAGTTATCAATCTTTGGTTAGACATCTATATTTAAAGAGGTGGAATAACTGGATTGATAAAGAAAGCAAGGTGTGATCCGTATAGACTCACTATGATGGTATCTATTTCTCCCTTTGTTATTTGCTTGTTGATGCCTTTTTATTGCTCCCGTCGACAGCCACTGGAATCATACCAACCGCTTGTTGCCCTTCATCGGTGAGCTTGTCGATTGCCCTTTGGAGCCATTTTTCAATGTAGCTTCTCATGGGGGCCACGTTGATCTCATCCCGGATTTTTATGATGAAAATCTTGTTTTCTAATTCCCTTAGATCGATAGAAATATTACGCAAAGCCTATTCAATTTCTTCATTGTGTGTCGAATAGTCCACTAGCCAGTTGTCCACGTCATCTTGACCATATTCAAGGATGTCGTAAAACTTTTCTAAAGACAACCCCTTTAAAATATCAACTTGTTTATCGAAGGCTTGCTTGGTTAAGGACAAGGACTTGAGGATTAAGTTGGGGTATTGGACCTCGTTGGTACTTTTGGCTAAGTCTATTTCGATCAGCTTTCTAAATAATTCTTCTTTCTCTGATATGGCTTGTTCACATGATTTGACAATGAGATGTAGGTTCTTAACTTTCTCTTTCCAGCATGATTTTAATTGTTTGATCTGGTTTGGGGAGGGGAGATCTTCTTGTCTTCTTCTCAGATTTGTCATGTTGCTGACATGGTTGTCAAAAGGGATGACCCTCTCTAGATAGAAACGTTCTTCATTTTTTAAATCCTCCTGCAAATGTTCGTGCAAAGCATGTGCCCTCGTTCCAAGGGAAGCTATATTTTGTGATGTTTCTCAGGCTTGAGTAATTAGCTCCATTATTTTTTTGATATTCTTCTCCACATAGCCTCTACACGATGTGAGGAAGCTGGAGGATCCTTTTAACTTGGTTGCAGGGGTGGCAGGCATGGTTTTTTCTAAAGGACTAGCAAGAAATGGGATAGGAATCAAAGCTTCCTCCAATTCCTTGATTCGGTCGTTCAATCTAGCATTATCCGCTTCAATGCCTCCAAATCATTAAGACCATCTTTGTTTTCTCAGTGAAGTCGGGAGATTTGGGACGGTTGTATGTTCCTAAGGTTAATCTCTGAACGAGATTTCCCTTTCTTATTTCTTACATCTCTCTTTTCAATAATTAAATTTTTAGATTGGTTGAAAAAAACAACGCTCTAGAATACGAAGGATTCATCTTCGTAAAAAATGTCGATCTCAATTGTTTCCATTATGGAACTATGGTGGATCGCGTGCATGGGTTGATCAACGTTGTGGAATACGTTATCTAGATCAGTCTCAAGTTCCATGTCCTCGCTTTCAATTTCAAGTTCTTTCGCTCACCCTACAATGTTTTTTCTCTTCTTCCTCACGAGAAGCTTGTGAGAACTATCAATTTTACCATGAGGAGGTCTCTTATCTCCTCCTCCATTTGAAGAATTATGGGTTGCTTTCTTACTGGGGTGGGTCGTTGGAGCGATGCTCTATGATGTCGTGCTCTTGGGAATGCTAGCCAAGGATTGGACACTCTTCTCATCGAGGCCTTTCCCTGTTGTTTGTACAATTCAGTTGTGCTTTGCAATGTCTCTATGTCACCATCGTGAGGAGCAGGAATGTTGTCGTCATTCTCTTTGTCTTCATTTAGACGTATATGGGTAAAAGAGTTGCTAAAGCCAACTGCTAGTAAATGTTCTAGAAAAATCCCATCTAGGTCCAACCCTCCTAGCTTTTCAGCATATCTTAGGTTCAAGTTGTTGAAATGGCCTGCGAATTCGTCAATCTTGTTGATGTTCCTGAACACGAAGTCCCCAACTTTCCAAGGCAGACGAATGAACTTTGTTTTTCTCTTCTCATGGAAAAAATGCAACCAGTAGTTGTATTGCCTTGTTATTTTTGTAACAAACATCTTGTCTGTGATGTGACATGGAAGGAAAGCAAGATTTTCCCTAGATCCAAAAATCATTACTACGCTGCAATTTTCCATTTGTTCAAGTGTCCCCTTCCTATCCAAAAACTTGGTTGCCTGGTCAGACATCCGGGGAGCATCCTTTCCTAATAATAAATCTTTGAAAATCGAGACAAAGTCATTAAAAAACTCATAAAAACAATGGGAGGCCTTGTGCCTCCACAAGGCCTGGTACCAGAAGGTTACTGGGTCAAATTCAGAGTTAACCTTCTTGGACAGAGACAGATTTGGAAATAGACAACAATGCGCTATCGCGAAAACCAAGTAGGATGAAATATAAAATGTCTTCTCTTCTTTGAATCGTGACAATTGGGAACATATTTCAATGGAAATTAGCTTCCCCCAATCAAAAATGGATTGTTCATTGACTGTGAAATACAAAATATAAAGAACCATGTGGGAAATGTTTGTTGTGGATTCATGTCCCGTTATTCTTGTAAACAGCCAGGCAATTTCCCGAAATGGATTTCTAAAAGAACTAACCTGCAACTTTATGATATCTTCATGAATTGTTGTCTGGTCTTCCAGGAACTCGGTAAGGGGTCCAACTTGTTATCATGTTTTTTTAGGAACTGCTTGCAGTCTTGTTCTCTGATGGTCAATGTTGGCTCCAGTAATCTTAACATCTTGTTGAAGACCTGAGGTGACAAAGAAACAAGAGAGTGGTCCCGCAGTGGAATAATTTTTTGGCTTGAAATATATTTTTCGGCACACCAAGAGACCACCTCCTTACAGTCAAAAACTTCAAAGTCGCAGCCTGCACGATGATCGAGGTGGATATCAGTGGCCACCCACCTCATCCAACTAGCTCAAAACAACTTTCTGACAATTTTGGTAATTTACTATTTTTAGCAGTTTTTCGGGTCCTGAACTTCCGGAACCGTTTTGAGGCCCTAAACAACGTTTTTTGGGAAAACGGGGAGCAACATGGAATTTCCTTAGATGTTGCTCACACCAAAGTTATATTCCTCGGATAGATCTTTCTAACAAGCTATCATGCGCCTAAAACAAAGATCGTATGCAAAATTTATGACCCCGAGAAGTTGATGTACTAACTTACCCAAACGGGGCCCACATGACTTTTGGTGCTTCATCTCCTAGGGTTAGGTTTTTGGATGTCTAGGGTTTTTGACATTTATGTTTATTGTAAAAAGGCCTTCAAAGCCTCATTGTAACCATCTTCTTGCGAATGAGCACAGTCGTCACATCTCTTGTCAGAGATAAGCTACCACCATTCCAGCAAGCTTGTTTTCCGCAACATTTTACAGTTTCAGCTTATTTCCTTATTGAATAGAAAACCAGTTTTATTGTATCTCTGTTATTTTTTGTTAAGCATTTATTAATAATCTTTAGACATTTCATTCTTCTCATAAAATCCATATCAGTGGTATCAGAGCGGTCTGCTCCTTGTCGTCTTAATGCATGTCCCCAACAAAGTTGGAGTACAAAGAATTGGGTATCAAGCTTGTTTCTCTTGAGGACAAAAGCTCTCGCACGGCCAAGCGACCTCTCATGGCAAGAGAAAAGAAATATGACAGGACAAGAGATCCTTTCAAAATGTTGCTTGAGGAAGCCCTCACGCAACAAAGGAACGAGATGATGGATAGTTTCACGCAAATCCTTCGGTGGCTACCAACAGGCGACGCATCTTCTTCGAGCTGAGGCGTCGCCCCCTTCAAGGTACAAATCAACTTCGATATTCTTGTATTTGAAGGTCAGATATATGCAAATGTTGTAGACAATTGGCTGAATCTACTAGAAGGGTATTTTTTTGTCCATAACTTTTCGAATAGAGAAAAGATTACTTTTGTGCTCCTCAAAGTCGTTCCCCATGTCAAAGATTGGTGGGAAACTTTCTGTGAACAAAAGGAAACAGATGAACCCTCATTATTTACAGTCATGGCCACCTGGGAATCCTTCAGGGATGTTATTAAGGAACAATACTACCATGTCAGAAGTTATGACGACTTGTATGCCAAATGGACCACACTGTGGCAAGAAATAGACCAAGCAATGCCAGAGTTTACAAATATCTTCCATACCTTGCGCACCAAGCTGGTTATCAAAGATTCAGAGCGACATCTGGTGCTCTACATAGATACATCCAGACCAAAATGGAATTTCTAGACATCTCGTCCTTGGGTGCGGCCTACCGATATGCCATCAAAATTGAGTAGAAGCTCAAACAAAAGACGCGACAATTTGCGCTTAGGAACCCCTCACAGCAAAAGCCAAGAAAGGGTGGCCCCAACCCACATAACAAAGGACAGAGCAAAGATGGACAGTATCAGGACAACCAGTCCAAGCCGCAAGCAAAGAAGGACACGAGAAAGACAAAGAAAGATACCGTGAAGTGGTTCGACTTCCATAAGAGCCCTTCGCATAACACTGTTGACTGCTACTCAAAGCAGTCGTTGGTGGCTGAAGTGAAAGCCTTTGAATCGGATGTGGGTTCTGACTCTGAGTCGGAACCAGAAAGGGGAAGACGGATCATTGACATGGAACCCAGTGCCATTGTTGCTACAACCAAGCTCCAGCTTGGTGAACCAGACAAGCTAGAAGAAGGAGAGTGTCTCTTCCATTCACATATGTGGGTAAAAGGCACCCGACTGCACTTCATCATTGATATCGGTAGCCAGAAGAACCTCATCTTAGTAGAGGTCGTCAAGCGTCTGGCCCTGGCGACAACGTCGCACTCACAACCCTACACTATTGGATGGCTCCGCCAAGGAAGCAATCTCTGCGTCAACCAACAGTGTCGATTGTCGTATGACATCAAGCCCTTCAAAGATGAGGTATTGTGTGATGTTGGTCCTCTCAAAATTTGTGATGTTCTTTTGGGCCAACCTTATTTATCGAAACGTCATGTTGTACATGACTCTAGGCGTCGTAGTGTTATTATTACTTTGAACAAGAAAATTGTACAGGATACCCGAGGTAGTCCCACCTAGTGTTATTTCCTTGATCTATGCTAAGCAATGCAGGAGGGTCATCTCTCAGATGGGGAAGTTTGTCTTCTTCATGTTTTGCTCTCAGAATGAGCGAAAGATCACAGCCACATCCAGGGTCTCTACGACTGACCTCTCCACATAGCAGAAGCAAGTAGATAAGGTCATCGAAGAACACTCAGATATCTTCTCCTCACTTACTAGGGTACCTCTGCACTGTCAGGTCAAGCACCCCATCAATCTGACCATCGACGCACCGCTCCCCAATGGGTCAGTCTATCACCGCTCTCTGTTAGAAAATGAGCAGATCAAGCGACAGATCCAAGAACTGCTCCACAACGGGCACATCCATCCCAGCTCATCACCTTGTGGGAGACCAATCGTGCTGGTACAGAAGAAAGATGGAACCTGACGACTCTGCATTGATTACCGAGCTCTGAATAAAATCACAGTCAGAAACCGGTACCCGATTCCCCGAATCGGTGACCTCCTTGATTAACTCACGGGGGCCAAATACTTCAGTAAGATTGATCCGAAGTCTGGCTACCACCAAGTCCTGATAGAACAAACAGATGTATGGAAGACCACCTTCAAGTCAAAGTAAGGCCTTTTTGAATGGTTGGTCATGCCCTTTGGTTTGACAAATGCTCCAGCCACTTTCATGAGGATGATGGACGATATCCTACGACCATTCACTAATATTTTTGTAGTGGTGTATCTGGATGACATTCTTATTTACAGCAAGACTTGGGCAGAACACTTGTAGCATATTCAACAGGTTCTGCACACCCTGCGACAGCACAAGCTATACGCCAACTTGTAAAAATGCTCCTTCGGCATGGACATGGTCCATTACCTGGGCTACATCATTGATCAACATGGCATACATGTGGATCTAGCCAAGATCCAAGTCATTCGTGACTGGCCAGCCCCAACCACACTCCCTGAGCTTTAGAGATTCTTGGGCCTTGCCAATTTCTACCGCAGGTTCGTGTTGGGATTCTCCCATATTGCATGGGCCCTCAGCCAAATAACGAGGGGTGGTGGTAAGGCGAAATTTACGTGGGGTCAGTCCCAACAACAAGCATTCAATGATTTGAAGCAATGNGGCCTTTCCCTGTTGTTTGTACAATTCAGTTGTGCTTTGCAATGTCTCTATGTCACCATCGTGAGGAGCAGGAATGTTGTCGTCATTCTCTTTGTCTTCATTTAGACGTATATGGGTAAAAGAGTTGCTAAAGCCAACTGCTAGTAAATGTTCTAGAAAAATCCCATCTAGGTCCAACCCTCCTAGCTTTTCAGCATATCTTAGGTTCAAGTTGTTGAAATGGCCTGCGAATTCGTCAATCTTGTTGATGTTCCTGAACACGAAGTCCCCAACTTTCCAAGGCAGACGAATGAACTTTGTTTTTCTCTTCTCATGGAAAAAATGCAACCAGTAGTTGTATTGCCTTGTTATTTTTGTAACAAACATCTTGTCTGTGATGTGACATGGAAGGAAAGCAAGATTTTCCCTAGATCCAAAAATCATTACTACGCTGCAATTTTCCATTTGTTCAAGTGTCCCCTTCCTATCCAAAAACTTGGTTGCCTGGTCAGACATCCGGGGAGCATCCTTTCCTAATAATAAATCTTTGAAAACCGAGACAAAGTCATTAAAAAACTCATGAAAACAATGGGAGGCCTTGTGCCTCCACAAGGCTTGGTACCAGAAGGTTACTGGGTCGAATTCAGAGTTAACCTTCTTGGACAGAGACAGATTTGGAAATAGACAACAATGCGCTATCGCGAAAACCAAGTAGGATGAAATATAAAATGTCTTCTCTTCTTTGAATCATGACAATTGGGAACATATTTCAATGGAAATTAGCTTCCCCCAATCAAAAATGGATTGTTCATTGACTGTGAAATACAAAATATAAAGAACCATGCGGGAAATGTTTGTTGTGGATTCATGTCCCGTTATTCTTGTAAACAGCCAGGCAATTTCCCGAAATGGATTTCTAAAAGAACTAACCTGCAACTTTATGATATCTTCAGGAATTGGTGTCCGGTCTTCCAGGAACTCGGGTAAGGGGTCCAACCCATTATCATGTTTTTTTAGGAACTGCTTGCAATCTTGTCCTCTGAAGGTCAATGTTGGCTCCGGTAATCTTAACATCTTGTTGAAGACCTGAGGTGACAAAGAAACAGGAGAGTGGTCCCGCAGTGGAATAATTTTTTGGCTTGAAATATATTTTTCGGCACACCAAGAGACCACCTCCTTACAGTCAAAAACTTCAAAGTCGCATCCTGCACGATGATCGAGGTGGATATCAGTGGCCACCCACCTAATCCAACTAGCTCAAAACAACTTTATGACAATTTTGGTAATTTACTATTTTTAGCAGTTTTTCGGGTCCTGAACTTCTGGAACCGTTTTGAGGCCCTAAACAACGTTTTTTGGGAAAACGGGGAGCAACATGGAATTTCCTTAGATTTTGCTCACACCAAAGTTGTATTCCTCGGATAGATGTTTCCAACAAGCTATCATGCGCCTAAAACAAAGATCGTATGCAAAAGTTACGACCCCGAGAAGTTGATGTACTAACTTACCCAAACGGGGCCCACATGACTTTTGGTGCTTCATCTCCTAGGGTTAGGTTTTTGGATGTCTAGGGTTTTTGACATTTATGTTTATTGTAAAAAGGCCTTCAAAGCCTCATTGTAACCATCTTCTTGCGAATGAGCACAGTCATCACATCTCTTCTCAGAGATAAGCTACCACCATTCCAACAAGCTTGTTTTCCACTACATTTTACAGTTTCAACTTATTTCCTTATTGAATAGAAAACCAGTTTTATTGTATCTCAGTTATTTTTTGTTAAGCATCTATTAATAATATTTAGACATTTCGTTCTTCTCATAAAATCCATATCAGTGGTATCAGAGCGGTCTGCTCCTTGTCGTCTTAATGCATGTCCCCAACAAAGTTGGAGTACAAAGAATTGGGTCTCAAGCTTGTTTCTCTTGAGGACAAAAGCTCTCGCGCGGCCAAGCGACCTCTCATGGCAGGAGAAAAGAAATATGACATGACAAGAGATCCTTTCAAAATGTTGCTTGAGGAAGCCCTCACGCAACAAAGGAATGAGATGATGGATAGTTTCACGCAAATCCTTCGGTGGCTACCAACAGGCGACGCATCTTCTTCGAGCTGAGGCGTCGCCCCCTTCAAGGTACAAATCAACTTCAATATTCTTGTATTTGAAGGTCATATATATGCAAATGTTGTAGACAATTGGCTGAATCTACTAGAAGGGTATTTTTATGTCCATAACTTTTCGAATAGAGAAAAGATTACTTTTGTGCTCCTCAAAGTCGTTCCCCATGTCAAAGATTGGTGGGAAACTTTCTGTGAACAAAAGGAAACAAATGAACCCTCATTATTTATATTCATGGCCACCTGGGAATCCTTCAGGGATGTTATTAAGGAACAATACTACCATGTCATAAGTTATGATGACTTATATACCAAATGGACCACATTGTGGCAAGAAAGAGACCAAGCAATGCCAGAGTTTACAAATATCTTCCATACCTTGTGCACCAAGCTGGTTATCAAAGATTCAGAGCGACATCTGGTGCTCTACATAGATACATCCAGACCAAAATGGAATTTCTGGACATCTCGTCCTTGGGTGCGGCCTACCGATATGCCATCAAAATTGAGCAGAAGCTCAAACAAAAGACGCGACAATTTGCGCCTAGGAACCCCTCATAGCAAAAGACAAGAAAGGGTGGCCCCAACCCACATAACAAAGGACAGAGCAAAGATGGACAGTATCAGGACAACCAGTCCAAGCCGCAAGCAAAGAAGGACACGAGAAAGACAAAGAAAGATACCGTGAAGTGGTTCGACTTCCATAAGAGCCCTTGGCATAACACTGTTGACTGCTGCTCAAAGCAGTCGTTGGTGGCCGAAGTGAAAGCCTTTGAATCAAATGTGGGTTCTGACTCTGAGTCGAAACCAGAAAGGGGAAGACAGATCATTGACATGGAACCTAGTGCCACTGTTGCTACAACCAAGCTCCAGCCTGGTGAACCAGACAAGCTAGAAGAAGGAGAGTGTCTCTTCCATTCACATATGTGGGTAAAAGGCACCCCACTGCACTTCATCATTGATACCGGTAGCCAGAAGAACCTCATCTTAGTAGAGGTCGTCAAGCGTCTAGCCCTGCCGACAATGTCGCACTCACAACCCTACACTATTGGATGGCTCCACCAAGGAAGCAATCTTTGCGTCAACCAACAGTGTCGATTGTCATATGACATCAAGCCCTTCAAAGATGAGGTATTGTGTGATGTTGGTCCTCTCAAAATTTGTGATGTTATTTTGGGCCAACCTTATTTATGGAAACGTCATGTTGTACATGAGTCTAGGCGCGTAGTGTTATTATTACTTTGAACAAGAAAATTGTACAGGATACCCGAGGTAGTCCCACCTAGTGTTATTTCCTTGATCTATGCTAAGCAATGCAGGAGGGTCATCTCTCAGATGGGGAAGTTTGTCTTCTTCATGTTTTGCTCTCAGAATGAGCGAAAGATCACAGCCACATCCAGGGTCTCTACGATCGACCTCTCCACATAGCAGAAGCAAGTAGATAAGGTCGTGGAAGAATACTCAGATATCTTCTCCTCACTTACTAGGGTACCTCTGTACTGTCAGGTCAAGCACCCCATCAATCTGACCATCGATGCACCGCTCCCCAATGGGTCAGTTTATCACCACTCTCTGTTAGAAAATGAGCAGATCAAGCGACAGATCCAAGAACTGCTCCACAACGGGCACATCCATCCCAGCTCATCACCTTGTGGGAGACCAATCATGCTGGTACAGAAAAAAGATGGAACCTGACGACTCTGCATTGATTACCAAGCTCTGAATAAAATCACAGTCAGAAACCAGTACCCGATTCCCCGAATCGGTGACCTCCTTGATTAACTCACGGAGGCCAAATACTTCAGTAAGATTGATCCGAAGTCTGGCTACCACCAAGTCTTGATAGAACAAACAGATGTATGGAAGACCACCTTCAAGTCAAAGTAAGGCCTTTTTGAATGGTTGGTCGTGCCCTTTGGTTTGACAAATGCTCCAGCCACTTTCATGAGGATGATGGACGATATCCTACGACCATTCACCAATATTTTTGTAGTGGTGTATCTGGATGACATTCTTATTTACAGCAAGACTTGGGCAGAACACTTGTAGCATATTCAACAGGTTCTGCACACCCTGCGACAGCACAAGCTATACGCCAACTTGTAAAAATGCTCCTTCGGCATGGACATGGTCCATTACCTGGGCTACATCATTGATCAACATGGCATACATGTGGATCTAGCCAAGATCCAAGTCATTCGTGACTGGCCAGCCCCAACCACACTCCCTGAGCTTTAGAGATTCTTGGGCCTTGCCAATTTCTACCGCAGGTTCGTGTTGGGATTCTCCCATATTGCATGGGCCCTCAGCCAAATAACGAGGGGTGGTGGTAAGGCGAAATTTACGTGGGGTCAGTCCCAACAACAAGCATTCAATGATTTGAAGCAATG
>JZKD02S1494008.1:0-10705 GCA_000966675.3 Picea glauca
AAAGGAAAATCAAAATCTAAGGAAGAATAAAATATTCTTCCCCAATGGAGTCTCTAGTTCTAATATAGAGAAATCCCTGGAAATTGTCCTTGTGTATTCCTGGTTGATGTAGCTCCAAAGATCCATATCTATATCCTATCACGTACTTCTTTCACACAATATGACAACAAATACCAAACTCAAGCCTCTTCAAGCAATAAGAATTTCAAATCTAGTTTAGATATAATCGAATCTACTTAAGGAAAGAATAGATCTACCATTTATAACTAAATACAAGTTGATCCCCTTCCATTATTGAGGCCTCTCCTTGATCCTTTCTCCAACTTCTCTTTCACCCTCACACAAACAAGGTTGACCTAATATAAAACTGATTACAAGAGAGCTTGGTTGAAAACCTATAACATAAGTTTTCTCCTCTAACTCTTCCTTCCTTCTACCCTAAGAAATCCTTCATTTTATAAATTGATGGAGGAGTCTAGGGGATGCTTCTAGATATCTAGAAATCAATGAAATCTAAGTGTAGTACGAGTTCCCAATTTCATGTCCCAATATAAAAAAATCACCCAACACTAATCTCCTCGTAACCCATCAAATCTAGAAGGTTACAGGGGTGATCATGGGCTTCTAGTGGTGATGCTCGTGATGGGTTGTGTCTTTCTAGTGGTGTAGCACATGAATGGTCACACCTTGCTAATAAATCACAACATGACCTAACTCAAAATTTAGGTAATCCATGGTAGAAGGGTGTGTCTTTGTATGATAGTATCAACAAATAATCCATGTGTCTCTAGGGTGGAAAATAGATCTATAACAATTTGTTAATGATACAAAGAATGCCATCATAAATGGGGTCAGGAGTCTTGGTCTCTGCCTCTTCTTCGTCTATGTCTAATGAAACTTCAATCATGGTACCTTTTTTGTTTGTTCTTTGATAGGTGGCCATAATGGTTCATTTGATTCACCCATTTCAAAGACAAAAAGTTAGTCCGGTTAGCATTTAAACCACTACAAATTATGACGTGGGACAAGATGTATCTTGGGGGAAATCACTTATCTATGGACCCCCGATAGACCATCCATGGTGAATCCAAAATTGAAGTAGATTTATGATATTAGGCAACAGGTTCTTCATTTTCCATCGTTAAACCTCAGATCCTGGTAAACACTCTAAATGTGAAACATTGTATACAATGTGTGAGGTATCCCATGGTGCAAGTTAGGTATTTGGAATAGTGTTGATTTAATTTCCAATGAATATGTTGTTCAAGGTTCAAATGGAATCCCTTATTTTAACAAAGGATCAAGTATAATTTTGGTACATGGGAGGCTCTTTGGGTGGCACTGTGGTCGCAGTCTCTATTTTGGAACAGAGACGTAAAGGTCGCCCCCCCTTGCTTTGGATTCAAACATGAAAGTGAGATAAATATGTTTGAGGGGGAACAAAACTATAGGTATCCCTTAAATGGGGACCATTTCAACCATGTGGAGTGAGGGAGAAACAAGGTTAGGGAAAGGGGGTGTAGCTTTCTTGTGGGAACAATCCACTCTCTCTCTCTCTCTCTCTTTTTATTACATTTTACCTATGAGGAATGTAAACTGATGTGGAAAGAGGTGTAGTGTACTTGTCATTTTATGATTGGGAATTCAAGGGCATGGGTGTTCGTGGACAACGACGTGGTGTAGTGAGGGATCCAAACCTATCCCAAGTGGACGTGGTATCTTTGATTGTAACAATATTGAATCATGGTGACAAACAAGGTTTTATAGGTTTAAAATTATTGTTGGGTGCAAACAATGGAAAAAATATAAGATGTACGTGCATTTAACAAAGAAAACTCACCTCTCACATGTGAAATTAATGATGTGGGGCCATATCACCCCCCAAAAAATATTTTTCTTGGCGATGTATTAGTGAGGAAAAATATTTTCCTTAGCAATACATTGGTAGAATATTTTTTCTTAGTGATACATTGATGGAAAAATGTTTTTTCTCAGCTATGTATCAACAAAGAAAACTATTTTCTTCGTTAATGTATCAATGAATCAAATATTTTTTTTCCATTGATATATCGGTGAGAGAAAATATTTTATCAGTGATATGTAGTGTTTCGTTGTGAACACACATTTTTTTTATAGTGAAGTGTCAATACAAAAAAGTTTTCCTAGAGCGATGTATCGATGAGAAGGGAAATTACTTTGAGCGATGAAGTATATTTTGGCATCAAAAATATTGTTTTTGCGTGATGAAATCTACATCAATGCTAAGTAAGATTTAAGCTAATGATAAACATTGTATTGTTGCCAAGAAATATTTATGCCAAAGATAAACACTAGATCGGCACCAAGATAGATTTATGCCAATGATAAACGTTATATTGGTGGGAGATGAGGGTTTTAGAGGAAAATCCTTTTGAAGGATGGTTTAGTTCAAGGATAATGCTAGTTCAAATACGGTTCCTTTAGGAAAATTTGCAAGTCTGAATGACCAAGACTTAGGTAAAATAGGCCATGAAAAGTTGAAAGAAAGAAAGGAGGGGCCACATGATAACTTCAACCCGAAGAGGAATGAATTTTATATGAATAATAGAAAAAAAAATGGGGATGGGTTGTTTCTATCACAACACCATACATATGTACATACATATTAGGTTGCTAGGCTCTTTGGCCCTTAATAAATACAAGCTCTCTAGCCCAAAGCATACATAAAAAATTCACAGTTTATAATTCTTGTAACAATTCCAACCATAAGTCTCTCTTTCCCCTCAGTCTTCACAACCAAAGGAAGTGCAATCTCTTTTCTACTCCATAGTCCCTTGGGTTGTACCATTTCCTTCCAGGGTTCTATTATAGTTTAGCCAAGAAGTCTGAGAGTTGCAACTCTAGGAACTCTAGCTGCAATAATTTCACAATTTATCAATTCCTGTAGCAGTTCCAACCAAAAAGATATTATTCCCATCAACCTTCACAACCCAGGGAATTGTACCCCATTCTCTGCTCCATATTCCCTCAAGCTAGACCACTTCCCTCTAGGGATCCAGTACAATCCAGCCAAGAAGTCTCAAAGTTGCGGCTCTAGGAACTTCAACTAAAATAATTTCACAAATTATTGATTCCCATAGAAATTCCAACCAATAGGCTCTCATTCCCCTCAACCTTCACAACCCAAGAAAGTGTACCCCCTTATTTGCACTACAGTCCCTTAGGCTATCCCACTTCCCTTCCAGGGATCTAGTACAGGTCAGATAGGAAGCCTCTAAGCTATGGCTCTAGGAACTCCAACTATGATAATGAAATATCCAAATTTTAAAGTAGTTGAAAGTATACCTCCGACATCATATCTACTAGTTCCCACTTTATTTCTTCTGAGATGTAACAAGTCCCCTAGAAGTTACTCATTCCATGCTTTTTTTATTTTGAGCTTCATTTTCTCTAGTGCCCTTCTTTCTAGGTACTCAACACATTCATTCATTCTTCAGTTGTTCCTATAGTAGTGATCAAGGAAATATACGTGTTATAGCCATTATCATACAATAAATATCATATCCACAAGAATCCTCAAATTTGTAATGTAACATTTATTCAAAAGTAAGGTTATAATCATAAACCAATACTTATATGTATGACTATTCATGTGCTTCACAAAGCTTCCACATGAAACAATTTAGGCTCTAACATACCCTCATGATTCCATCCACCAATCCATATTCATTCTCAAGTTTCATCTCCCTTGATATACTCACCCTCCAGTCTCAGGCATCGCCTTCACTGCTACACAATTCCTTGGACAATCCATCTTGCCAAGGTTTTCATGTACAAGGAGAGCACCAACTTACTACGAAATATCCACTAGCTATCTGCAACCTATGGTAATCATAGGGTTCCAGTGCCATAACAATGACCGTCTTCTTGATATTTCTAAATTTAGCGGTCATTATCTCATCTGTATCATGCATATACTCATATAGTCATTATGAGATATCTTCATAGAAATTTCACTTATTAATTTTCAAATTTATTTCATATAGAAAATCAAATTTCCCAAGCACGATATTCCTTCTCATAACATTTGTCTCTTACAACAACGAGCATCGGTCTTCCTTATGGGCTTGCACTCATTTCCATATCCAATACCATTCTACCTGCAATCTTTCTCAAGTTTCATCCAACCAAACAAATTGTCAATATTCATGAACATCATTATTTTATTGAGACATTTGCAACAACCCATGAAGTGATCTCAAAATTACATTATACTAGCAATTCAAACACTTCCATCTGTTAATCATATCTAGTGGAATGCAATTATCATTCCTTATGCATTTTCAACACACTTATCATTACATAATGCAATTAAATATTCTACCAATAGACCAATGTGCCAATACTCATGGCCACATCTATGTAATGCATCCTTGCATTGACTCCAAAATACCACATATATATATCAAGTATTATGCCATGATGAGTTGGAAGGTCTGGCCAATGCCTCAACACCTGATTTAGGCTCTTCCCTATTACTTGATTGACCATTTGGATGCCTTCCTCTTTAAACCACACACAACACTAGGAATATAATCCTTTAGTTCTCTTCAATGTCAACAAAAAGGTTGCAATCCAAACATTTATTATAAGTAGGAATACCATTGAGTACTTGTATAGCAATACAACCCTTCCATATCCAACCACATAATGGCCTCACACATGGCTAGCTCTGCTAGCATTCAATCCTATAACAAGAGTATATCTCCCAATTTCATTGTTTATGAACTACCAATATAACATAACATGATATTAAATTTCACATGATTTTATTCAAGCATTAAATAATATTTACGTGTATTCACTTTTCTTTTACCACTTCTAGTGGAATGTCATGATCATAATATACAACAATTCAAATATTGAATTCTAACTTAGGGAATTCTTACCTCCATTCCCTTTAACATTTATGCATCATAAGAAATGAAATCCATACCTTCATGGATATTATCAATCACTTGATACTACCTGATCAACTAATTATAGAGCCTAACACTGATGGGATCAAGTAGTCGAACCCATGACCTCCTTGACTCATCACTTGGGGAGAGATATCACATCTAGATCATGATCACTTGAGCTAACCCTCAAGGATTTTAGTTCATATGTAACAACATAATAATCTTAGTTTATAGGCATAATGTATTCATGTCCAAGCATCCTCACATGCACTAATGCATGTCTATATGCACCAAGAATTCTTCCTCAACATGCCTACTAGTGCACATGTGTTATATCTTTCCTATATGCATTATGCACCACTTCTCAGTATGTTTTCAAATGCACATTTATTCTAGCTTCTCTGCGATAGGTGGTTGTCCTTGAATTCCTCTATATCCTTGCTACCCTACACGCTCTCACTCTTCTCATATGTGCACTATTGTTCCTTGATATGAACATTTTCTATCCAAGTCCCACTTGGCCATCTTATAATTCCAACCAATATGTCCTATTGACTTTTCTCAATTTATGAATACTTCTCTTTACTTCATTGAGTAATTCCTTGTGAATCCTTATTCTGTTTAATCAAGGCTAATGTTCTCCCATGGGATGTTGTATTTCTTCATTGGCACTCTAAGGTGAATATACCTTCATTATTCCATCCCTTGAATTCACTGTGCACTCTGATAACAAAGTTGATTTCTTTCTCTAAATGATTTTAGACATAAGTAGCTAATTCATAGATAGAAATTATTTTCCTTGCACATAGAGATGACTTACCCACCCCCTGAGTCACACATAACCTCATGAGATGCTCGTTCTCTTTCGGAGAATGCTTTGCAACCATTATTACATATTTTCATGTCTTAATATTCAAGGTTAAGGAGACCTACTTTTCCTCCTTATGCAAATCCGTGTCATTATTCACCTGCTATCTTGTTCCATGTTTCCCATATATGTCATTCTATCTTGTCTATACATAATAACCAACTGCACTGGTCATGATCTTCACAACTCATTTCTTTTTGTAGGCATCTTCCATACCTATCATCATTCCTTTATGGTTGATCCTAGAATCATATCTCCAACAACATTAACAATCCTCTTCATAGAATCTAATCATATTATTAATAATCCCTTGACACAACACTCTACCATTGAGTGTTCCCTTACTCATCAACTGATCCAGATATGCCGCTTGATCTCCTCATTCTCTAACAAAGAGATATGGTAGACTGGACCATTGGGAAGTCGTGCACCGGGGGTCATATCGATGGGGTTCTTGACCTGACAGTGCATAGGTGCCCCGGTAGGTGAGGAGAAGATATATGAGTATTCTTCCATGACCTTATCCACTTGATTCTCTTATGTGGAGAGGTCAGCCATGAAGACCCTGGATGTGGCTGCAATATTTCGCTCATTCTGAGAGTGAATCACGAAGAAGAAAAACTTCCCCATTTGAGAGATGACCTTCTTGCATTGCTTGGTAGAAAAAATGATATAACAAATATGGACCACCTCAAGACAACTGGTCCAGACCACAAGAAAAGAAGTACACCAGAAAGACAAAGAAAGATACCAGGAACTGGTGCAACTTCCATAAGAGCCCCTATCATAACAACATTTATTGCCGCTCAAAGCAGTCGCTAGTGGCTGAGGTGAAAGCCTCTAAATCAGATGTGGGTTCCGACTCCGATTCATAACTAGAAAGGGGGAGACGGATCATTGACCCAGAACTCAGTGCTACTGTTGCTACCACCAAGCTCCATCTCGGTGAACTAGACAAGATAGAGGAAGGCGAGTGCCTTTTTCATTCATATATGTGGGTGAAGGGTACCCCGCTGCACTTCATCATTGATATCAGTAGCCAGAAGAACCTCATCTCAACAGAGGTTGTCAATTCACTTGCCCTGCTAAAAACACCACACTCGCAGCCCTACACCATCAAATGGGTCCACCAAGGAAGACACATCCGCGTCAACCAACAATTTCGCCTGTCATATGAGATAAAGCCCTTCAAAGACAAGGTATTGTGTGATGTTTCCCCTCTCGAAGTTTGTATTGTTCTTTTGGGCCAACCATATTTATGGAAACACAATTCTATATATGAGTCTAGGCCTTGTAGTGTTATTATTACTTTGAACAATAAATTTTACAGGATACCTGAGGCAGTCCCACCTAGTGCTATTTACTTGATCTCTACCAAGCAATGCAGGAAGGTCATCTCTCATACATGGAATTTTGTCTTCTTCATGATTTTCTCTTAGAATGAGAAAAAGATCGTAGCCACATCTAGGGTCTCTGCAGCTGACATATACACAAAGCAAAAGAAATTGGATAAGGTCATGAAAGAATACTTGGATATATTCTCCTCACCTACTGGGGTACCTCTGCACTGTGAGGTCAAGAACCCCATCGATATGGCCCCCGATGCACCACTTCCCAGTTGGCCAATATACTGTCACTCTCTGTTAGAGAATGAGAAGATCAAGCGATAGATATAAGAACTGCTCCACAAGAGCCACATCCATCCCAGTTCATCACCTTGTGGGAGCCCAATCGTGCTGGTACAAAAGAAATATGGAACATGGTGACTCTTCATTGACTACCAGGCCCTAAATAAAATCATAGTCAGAAAATGGTACCCGATTCCCTCAATCGACGACCTCCTTTATCAGATCACAGGGGACAAATACTTTAGTAAGATTGATCTGAATTCTGGCTACCACCATGTGCCAATAGAACAAATATATGTATGGAAGACTGCTTTCAAGTCAAAGGAAGGTCTTTTTGAATGGTTGGTCATGCCCTTTGGTTTGAAAAATGCTCCAACCATTTTCATGAGGATGATGAATGATATCTTATGACCATTCACCAATACTTTGTAGTGGTGTATCTGGATGACATTCTCATTTACAACAAGACATGGGAAGAACACTTGCAGTTATTAAGCAGTTTCTGCACACCCTGTGGCAACACAAGATATACTCCAACTTGGAAAAATGCTTCTTAGAAATGGAAAGGGTCCATTACCTGGGCTACATCATTGATCGACATGGTGTACAGGTGGATCCAACCAAGATCTAAGTTATCCATGACTGGCCAACCCTAAACACACTCATTGAGCTTCGCAACTTCTTGAGCCTTGGCAATTTATACCGCAAATTTGTGTTGGGAATCTCCCATATTGCATGGGCCCTCAACCAAGTAACCATGGGTGGTGGTAAGGATAAATTTTTTTGGGGCCGATCCCAAGAATAAGCATTCGATGATTGAAGCAATGCTTGTGCTCAACCCTAGTACTTTCACTATCAGACTTGCAACAACCCTTTGAGATCGAGGAAGATGCTTCGGAATATGTTGTGGGTGCCGTTCTCAATCAACACAGACACCTCATGGCCTATCATAGTGAGACAATATCATATGTTTTCCATAAGTACCCTAATTATGACAATGAAATGTACTCCATTGTGAAAACCTGCCGCCAGTGGAGACATTACATTCTTGGGAAGAAAACAATCATCCACATTGATCATAAGCCACTCCAGTTCATGCAAACATAAGGAAAATTGCATAATGACCACCATCAAAAGTGGTCCACATTATTTCAACAATTCAACCTCAACATCAAGTATAAAACAAGGATCACTAATTGCGTCGTTGATTCCCTCAGCAGATAGCTAGTCACAACACTCACCACGGTGCTAGACTCTTGTGGCCATGATACCTTTGGATGGCCCCAACTCTATGAGACAAACCTAGACTTCATCACCACCTACCAAATGTTAGGCACAAATGTAGTTGTCGCTAATTTCCATATTTAGGATGGGTTGCTGTGTTATCTAGGTCATATCTGGATTCCATCAAGAGAGTGAGCAGAGCTGATCTAGGAAGCCCAATACATTCGGGTGGCATGACACTTTGGCATCGGAAAGACAGTGGAAATGCTAACATTTCTACTGAATGAAACTTCAATAGGATTTCAACAAGTATAACAAGTTCTGCATTGCTTGCGCTATTATCAAACTGACCACGAAGAAACAAGGCCTATACACCCCTCTTCCTACTCCTGACAGACCATGGGAATCCATCTCAATTGACTACATGTCAGGAATTCTTTCCACCAAGTGGGGAAATGACTGTGTTTTTGTGGTTATTGATTTCTATTCTAAGTTGACAATTCTGGCCACCTGCAAGAAGAGCATCACAACAGAGGCCACTACCAAGCTCTTATTTGACAGAGTCTAGGTACATTTTGGAATCCCACAAACCATTGTCTTAGATTGGGACAGTTGATTTCTTAGCACATTATAGTCGAGACTCTGGTCACTGCTAGACACCAAGTTCACCAAATCCATAACCTTCCACCCCCAGACAAATGGCCAAACTGAGTTCATAAATCAAATGATCATGCATATTCCGCGCATGTGTAATTACAACCACCCTCGCACATGGGATGAGAGTCTTCGCTATGTCCAGGATAGATACAACCAAGCCTTGCATAGATCAAACAACCATTGCCCCTTTCAGGTGGGGCTGGGATTCCAACCATTGGGTCCCATAGATGTTGCATTACCTCTTGTGGTCACCTCGACTGACTCATCTCCTGCTCCATCTGAAGCTGAGAAAGACACCCAGTTCATTGAAAAGATCCAGTACATCCGTCAACAGGCTTAGGATATCCTACTGAAGTCTAATGACAAGTACAAGAAACACCATGATCAACACTGGGTGCCACATAAGTTTCAGGTGGGGGACAAAGTTTGGTTTCATTTGCAGAAACAACACCTTACATGACTGATCCAGGGGATCAAATTTTGCTCAAAATTCAAAGTGCTCAAAATCACTTCAAATCAAATGGGAGTGTAGGCCTCATCGTCACGAACCCAATGCAACTCATTTGGGTTCAAACGAATGGCGGATGAGAGAGATATCACATTTTGTTCAAAACAACAAACAAGCAAAAAAAAATGTGTTGACTGTACAGTCCATACGGATGCTGACGTGGCAGATCGTACGACACGTGGCAGGTTCGTACAACACATGGCAGGTGTTGGTTGGCAGGATTGTGAACGATTTGGCATTTGACACATGTCATTGATGGCAAATGAAATGTTGACACGTGGCCCACTTAGTGGTTGCCACGTGTCACCCTAGTGTTGGCTTAAAACTTATGTTGTTGGCCGGATTCAACCCCACGACCTCTGGGTAGCGTTAAAGCCTTGGGAAGGGCCACCCAATTGGCATGCCACCATATGTTTCTTATTATATATATGGAAAAAAATTTATTTGAATTTGCATTGTGTTGTAATGGGGGTGCGGTCCGGGCCAGGGCTTAGCCCCCTCGCCCAGTCATATATGTTGCAATGTAACCATCGGAGCGACATGTTTAACCATAGCCCTTTTCGTATGAGCCCCGGTCTTATGTGTATGCGATGTGACCACGAGCACGCCTTTCTGACCGTTTAAACCTTTGGCCCCTTATATATATATGCATGTGGTCATATGTTGGACCATGTGCCCTTAACCTTGGTGGTTAGGTGCCTAGGTGCGTAACCATCCCACAGTTCTCACCGGTTGTGTGGTTGCACCCGGTGCTGGGTTTTTACACATATATGTGCGTGGGGGCTAGGTTGAGGAGGCAAGGGTGCATTTTGGCAATCCAGAGACAACAAGTTTGAAGGGGAACTTCTAGGAAGCCTATCTTCTTCACTTTTTGGCCAAA
>JZKD02S1494019.1:0-10705 GCA_000966675.3 Picea glauca
CATCAAACTCTACACAAACTATTTCTAGATTTTCTTCTTCACTTGTAGAGAAAAATTCAACATCATCACATTTTGAATCATTGCAATCAAGAGTCTTTGGAGATTCTTTACCTTCTTTTGAAGTACCTTCGAGATATTCCTTTTTGCCAACATCATCACATGATTCTTTTCTTTCATTTGAAATGTCTTCAAGAGCTTCATTTGTGCTAACATCATCACTTGATTCTTTGCTTTCATTTGAAATGTCTTTAAGATCTTCATTTGTGCTAACATCATCACTTGATTCTTTGTCTTTATTTGAAATTTTTTCAAGATCAAATTTAGAAATAATGCATTCAAGAGTTTTTGGAGATTCTTTACCTTTAATGATCTTGATGGAGTGGTCTTCAATATCTTCCTTCTTATTCTTGCTTGATACGTCTCCTCTAGATTTAGTGATGCAAGAGCATCATCAGCAAGCACACATGGCAAGACAACTCAGCGCCTCAGAATCATTTCAAAAACTCAAACATTGGGATTTACTGCGAATCTTTTGGAGCTGATTGGAAAAATGGAAGAAGATCAAACGCTTGGGAGCGGATGATAATGAGTGATCTGAGACTTTCACTCCGAGTCTTGAATGTAACTGATATTAGGTAGCAGCTAGTTTTTTTTCTTGTTTCGGGTAGACGATTAGTCGGGGGGAACCCTAAGGACCCTCTAAGATAAATAGAAGTTTTGTACGCCCAAATGAAGATATTGCGAGTTAGTAGGAAAGTTCTGAGTTTTTAGTTGTTGTTTTGATCATAGTTGTAGCCATTTTTATTTATGAATGAATATAACATAGGAAAGTTGAATTAATGTATTTGTTATTGTGTTTCCATGAATGAATGAATTTTGTTATGAATAGATGAAACTGTGAATGTTGATACAAGTTTTAATTGTTTCTCTTTTGTTGAAGTGGTGCAAGGTGTGCACACAAAACGCAAGGAGTGCGTTGAAGGAATCTGTTTCGGTTCTGAAGCTCGGAAGAGATAACACAAAACTTTTCCTTTGCAAGGAGTGCAAAGAGACTGATGCAAGACGTGCATAGTCACCTGCAAGAATTCAAAACCTTGCGTAAAGATCTAGTGCAAGGCATGCACAGATATGAGATTTGACTAAGCGTCGAAGGGACTTTGCAAGGGATCGAAGTCTCCACAAAACCAATTTCAGGAGGAATAATGGTTTGAAGTTCTAAGGGGAATGACTTAGAAATATTTCTAAGTTCTGAAGAGTGAGGTGGTTCAGGGGAAAGCGTAGGAACCTGGAGTCTGAAGGAGGAGCAAATACAAAGGATTGAGCGAGAGAAATCCTTTAGAAAAGGATCTTGAAGAATGGACAATATCAAGGGTCAAGACCCATCCATAAAAAGCCAAAATATTTCAAGTCATTAGATCTCGGAGAAGTTTCCCATTGGTTAATCATGAGGAATCATCAGAATTTCTCAAAACCAAGAGATTGGGAGAAGTAGATTGGGATTCGCGAAATCGCGAATCGCGAAATCCTGAATCAATCGGGACCATCCATCAGAATAGACACACAGAGGGTGATTATTATTTCGCTGAATCGCAACTCAGGGGATTCAAAGGGTCGAGCCGTGAAAACTCACGAAATGTGAAACCACGATTAGATCTGAGTCATTGGCGTGAGGAGAGATCTGAACCGTTGATAGTCCAGGGAGATGATTTGCGAAGGGTGAACCAGTGAGAAGATTGTAGTTGTTGATTGAAGAATGATCTGGACCGTCGATCGTCCAGAGAGAATTTCATCATTTTGGGAATCGGGGATTTGGAAGGGAAGGAAGAGCGTTGTTGATTCTCCGAATCGTGAAATCCTGACATATTGGAAGTTGGGACCCAGTTCCTAGAGGAAGGTCACATCGAGTGCATAGGAGAGAGGGGCTAGCGCTTGCTAGGTCCCTGATTGGATTTTGGGGTTTTGGAGGTTGGAGTGTTGGGGCTGTATCATATCTACACTCTTGAAATCGTGAAACGTGATGCGCCTTCTTGAGCCAAGCCCATGGTTGGGCCAGCAGTCATGTGGAGTGGAATCTCGCACCTAGTGCAAGTTCTACGCAAACAGAACACAGAAAAGGACCTGTGGTTTATGTGTTGAAGGTTCTAGTTGGGGACTAGGGAGCCATTCCAGGTCCATAGTTTAAGATCCTGACCAGGAGGTCGTGCAACCCTTAGGAGAAATAGTGGGGGGGTCTGCATCATTTAGCCATAGATCCTTGGTAGAAGTTCATTGTCCCATGCTCTCTTTGATAGGGCTTGAGAGTCCACTAAGAATGGTCTTGAGAGTCAATGCATCATTCTTCTTTCCTTCCCTTTGAGCTACAAACTTTGACTTATTCTTCAAGGAAACTGATCCACCAATGGCTGCCTTCCAAATACCCGCTCCCATTTCCTTCAAGTGTACTCTCATCTCTATTCTCCAAGTAGAAAATTTTTTATCATCAAGGATTGGAACTTCATCATTCATTTGCATGTCTATAGATCTCCTCCAAGATTGTGAAGTCTTATAGTGAAGGCCTGCTCTGATACCAATTGTTGGACACACCGACTACACTAATAGGGGGGGGGGGTGAATAGTGTAGGGCTCTTTTTCCCAAAATTTCCCTCTTACACAAAACTCATTAGTTAGCAATCACCATTAACTCATTATTCATTACTATCATTTATAACTAGTTAAATGTGAACACATATCAACAATATATCCTCAAAAAATCATTACCACAAGGAACACAAAGAACACAAGATGTATATACAATTTTCTTTTTATTATGGACTTCAATCCTTGGGGTTTATCAACAATAATGGAATAGAGTACAACTCTACAAGAGCACCAACTCTATATGCAAGACTCATCTTACATCCTCAGCATCAACTGAGTTGAGGCAACAATCCTCCACAGATATCAATCTGTCACAGGTACGCGGCCTGCCAGTAGTGCATCCCACATATATACGTGTCCTAGCTCACTAAAACCCACATATGTACGCAGTCAGTGTGTACTACAACCTGCGTATCACATCTGAGAAGTTAGGGTTTTTCATTTCATCACACACTCAAATCCTTTGCAATTTGCAATCACATTCTCTTTTGTCTCTCACTGTCCAATCTGACCCACACCCAGTCACAACATATCCAAGCTTTCCAATAGCCTACTCATGCTTCTCAACCATACAAAATGAATGCTACTTAAACATGTGTAAACAACCAGTATAATATAGCCATCATATCAATAATGAATCATTAGAGTGTTGCTCACTCCATCAACCAACTCAACCACATCATAATAGTCATACCAAGAATGCCTTAAGCATTCACCATACAACAAAAAAGAATATCCATCAAGATGACAATACAACCATACCAGAGTTTCTATGGCAGATCTGAGCCAATAGAATGCAGATATGAAACTTGCTTCAATCTTCAAGAGCCTTTAATCAGCTTAACCACCAATCTCCATGATTTCATCCACTGTATGCACCATGTATTCATACAACCCGCATATGTACGCGTCCTATCCCACTACAACCCATGTATACCTCAGAAACTAGGATTTCTGAACTTTCGAGACTTTTGTCGTCATGATCTCATAATTGTCGAACCTTTGATGCGTTCATGAGATCCTCCATACTCTCTCTCTCTCTCAGAATAGATCTTCAATCATTCTCAAGAGATACACAAGAGATCCTCCCAAAATGTACTCTTCACTAGAGACCCTTGCCTCTTATTTATACTTCTCCAAGTAGCTTCCTTAGAAGCATATTCTAGGTCACTTAACCCACTTCTAGGTCACTTAACCCATTTCTAGGCCACTTAACCTATTTTCCTTATTTTTAGGGTTAACCATTTTCCATAAATAGAAAGTTCTCCATTTCTTCATCATTTAAATATTCCTACTTGACTTTGTCACCTCACTTTATTATTTAAATAATCCTCCTTGACTTTGTCACTTTTCTTTACCATTTAAATAAYAATTTCTTCTTTTCAAGCACTTTGACTTCTTTGACCTCTTGGGGCTTCAAGCCAACATATGAGGGTCCTTCATCTTCATAAGGTCATAACTCTCAAACCATGAGGAKTTATGTGACATTCCACATACCAYCRRAAATGGCATGACAAGCASTATCCATCTATGATAGTTTCACCAACAACTTCACTGATCTTCATCTCATTATTCCACATATAAGCATGGGTTMTCCAACCATACTTCTAGGATAACTCAACCATAAAGTGTCTTCCCATGAGGGMTTTCACCATAAGGGAACCACTTTGGAGTTCATCCATTTKTACACCTTATCAACCATGATAAGAKAATAATGATTCATCTTTATATCCATCCAACAATGCATCATATACCAATGAAACCATATAGATCCACATTCATCTAAGCATCATTTATCAATGACAACTCATTGATCCATCTTCATCTATGCATCATATCAATGACATCATATGACTATGATTCCACTTGACATATATCCATTATCATTAAGGACAATACATATTACATTTGACATCAATCATCAATCAATCAATCATTTGGCATCAATCAATCACTTGACATCAATCATTCAAACCTTTGGCATCAATGACAACCTGATCCAATAGTCCTATTATAAAAATTGTGGACTTCAAATTAACATTAAAAGACTGTTACTCAGTATTCCTATTTAATGGAGCCAATACATTATGAATCTTATTTTCCTCAACACTTGGTCACTATTTCATGTCATCTCAAATAAAAAAAGGGTCCTTGGTTGATCTACATGACTTTACTTGTAGATCTATCCAAGACAACAAGTATGTCTTCACTTTACCTTCTTCAAATGGCTCAAGCTTAGTTATAGTTTATACAATTATTATCTTGACTTTCCCTCTACACATTACTTTAATTTTTACATGCATCACACACACCAACTACATTTTACATTCCCTACTATGTTACCAATAATGAAAGTGCTAATTTTACATTGTTTTTACGCTTTCTGCAGGATTCTGATAATGCACGAAATCCAAATGAATACTTTTCAAGAAGACATTGTTGGTGCACCAACATTGATAGAAGATGTAAGTTCTTCTACAAAATGACCATTAGAACCTCCTAATACACCCCCAAAAATTACACCTATTGCAGCTTTGAATGCAACCCTAAAGGACTGGACTCTAAAAGTCAGAGTACTTTCAAAAACTAATCTACGCACATTCACCAATGCTAAGGGACTTGGCCATGTATTTATCTTCGATGTTATTGATGAAACAAATGGTGAAATCCACATTACCTGCTTCAACATCCAAGCAACAAATTTCCATCCTTCCATAGACATTGGCAAAATTTACATCATCTCAAAAAGGTACATCAAGCTTGAAAAAAAAGAATTCAATCATTTAAAAAATGATTGGGAAATAACTCTAGATATTACCTTGACCATTGAAGTTTGTTTAGAAGATGATCATTCAATAGCAAACCACAACTTTCTGTTCACTCCTATTAATTTGGTACCAACTTTGGTCAACAACTCTATAGTTTATATTATTGGAATTGCTATCTCTCCCTTTAACAACCATCATGAGAAAGAATGGAATAGAGACACATAAGAGAAACCTCCAACTAAAAGACATGTCAGGGTATAGTATAAAGGTCACATTATGGAGAGTCTTTTGCAACAAACATAATCTACACCAATATTCTATCTCAAATACCTTTCCAATAATCCCTCTGAAAGCAGTAAACGTAATTGACTTTGATAGGATATCAATTACTACAACCTTCACATCTCAACTTTCCATCAATCCTATTCTCAAAGAAGCCCAAGATTTGAGAGCCTTGCTTGATAACCCTTTAACAGATCTAACTTGTCACTCCTTATATACACATGGAGCTTCAGGAGGGCACCCTTCTATTAAAAAACATTTGGTTGACATAGAAAATGAGGGAATTGGTAAAGGTCCAAACCCTACATTCATTTTGGTTGAGGCAACTATTGCTTCTTTAAATACAGACAATTGTTGGTATGTTTAATGCCCACTTAAATTCAAAGATCGAAAGTGTAAAAAAAAACTCACACCTATTGAAGATGGTGTCTGGAACTATCAAAGGTGCAATCAACATGTTTTTGAATGTGAGTACAAGTACATTTTCCAGTTCAACATTGAATACCAAACAAGAAAGATCAATGTTACAACATTTCAAGAAGTTGTCAAACAACTTATAGGTGTTTCTTTAGAGAAGTTATATGAATATGAATATGAGGGAAATACCAAAAAAATCACTGACGTATTTGGAAAGTTGTTCTTTCATAGCTACTTGTTCAAACTTGTAGTGCATGAAGACAAATTTTCCAATAAAAAACAAATCAAAAGCATCGTGATTGCATGTGATAAAATTGATCGCATATCAAAGCCAAAAGAGGACATCATGTTCCCTTAATTGTTGGATAAATAGTGCTTCCAAAGTGTTATGGTTGTTTTTTTCAAACACCAACTTGTAATTTCCCTGCTTTTGTGCATATACATATTATATAAACTTTTTTTGTTTTGGATCTTTTTTATATTCGTTATAACCAGGGATGATTTTAAGGATGGAAATTTATTTTAAAATGTATAAACCTTGACAAATCTTACTAATCCTTCATGTGCCAACTATAAATGTTTGACGATAATTTTGTAAAAATATTCAAATTTCTAAGTATTTTATATAATTTTTATAAACTTTTGGCGATTTTTAAGGTAAAATAATTTTATGCTATAGAATTTGGGCGAATCTTTTTTAAAATAACGAATCTCGTTTTTGGAAAAATCATGGAAAATTAGCCCATGAGCGAAATTTAGCCCCTAAAATCATCCTTGGTTATAACATTTGTATGGAAGAAATCCAACCTATGCATTCACTTCAAACATATTAAAAAAAATAATTATTGTTTGTATAACTATTTTAAGAATATGCTTACAAAAACATGCTATTTGTTATCACCATATAATTCCCAACGGGTGTCCGAGTTTTGGAAATTTTATGACGGGTTAAATCGTCGCAGAGTTGTGATAAATTTAGAGGACCTATCTATATCTGACGGCGTTTGGATGAAGTAGCGAAGATATGAAAAATAAAGCTCAGCCGACCATTGATCTCAAAGGCAGCCCAGATCAACGGCCGAGACGTGTATCAGAGATACAACTAGCAGAAAGATTAAGCGGTCAAGGGCGGGCCAGGGAAAACTGTCACGGTTTTTTGTGCGATGCGTGGCGCCCTTAGAAGTATATCGAAAAGGAGGGTTGTCTAACCAAAACCACCTTTTCAATATTCAATGTCAAGGTCGTCGGGCAAGACACTGACCTTAGATCTTGAAATGACCCGGATCAACGATCGAGGTGCAATTCGACGATCGAAGTAGCGTGAGAATTAGCCGACAAGGGGCGGACTGGGGACAACTACCCTGGTTTAAATCATGGACATGCAACATTCTCTGAGACACATCAGGGATAAGGGTGGTTCATCTAAAACCTCTTTTCTCCAAACCCTGATGGAAATAGACGGCTATAAAAGGAGGAACCCAGGGCATTATTCTATGAGTATTTGAAACAGTCGAGCGTTCAGAGATTTGGCACAAAGCTTCCATCCAAATTTAGAAATTCAGGACCGAACCATACTAGTTTTCTTGCCACTTATTAGTTATTCTTCACGATGGATGCCAGTCCTATTGTTTTATCTGTGAGGGAACCAAATACTCCCTCCAGGGAAGATACCCTAATTGACAGAGATTCTGACATTTTCGACACAGTGACAACGGTCTTAGCCGTTTCTGTGTCCAAAAAGAATTTTTTGAACAACGTCAGATCCCACATATCCTTTCTTGAAGCGTCTCGAGCCTCTTTCAACCCTTATGTCGTAGAAACAATTTACTCATTCCCTGAATTCGTGTACTGGTGTGCTGAGAGATATTCCCAGGGAGAAAGAGTCATCCTAAACAAATTAGGGTCAGAAGTCATGTGTAAAGTAGATGGTCCCTCACTCTGACATGCCCTAAATGTAACAGACGCCTCCCTTATGGTGTCAAAACCCTTTGAGAAACAGAAAATGATTATGATTTATAGGGAATGCTTGCCCGAGGTAAAAACCCTATTTTTGCAAACCATAGTCAAACCTAAACATCATTCAGAAGTCTATCCATGCCTACCAATCTAAGTGTCATGATCGTCGAAGTCCAGTGGGCTTGTTCTCTGATGAGTCAAATTCTAGGTGTAGACAATGAAAAGTTTGTGGTAGAGGTCCCTAAAGCTGCGTTTATTTCGAACGAGTGTAAAAATATCACAATGCTCATCTTCATCAACAAAATCATGTCCAGAATATACAGTCTCATTTTCAGTTCAGACTTTCCAAGAGCCCTGGAAGAGATGAAAAGTTCGTTGCAACCGAGTCCAGAGAATGCTATGCGAGACTAGATGTTTTCACTCAGTCCACTGTGATTTGGGTATACGGATGCCAAGAAGAACCTCACCTTTTACTAGTATTCCTAACTCCTAGGATATTTTCATTGGAATTTATAAGATAGAGGATTATCTCAGAGACTGAACACTTCCTCAAAGCTCACAAGGCTTCAAATCTAAAATTCTCCTTCGTGGTAGGTCCTTTTGTGGTGAAGAGAAAGTCTTGTTTGCCTCAAATTCAGTCTAAACTCAATGAATTTGGGTTCACATAGCTACAAGGAAGAAGATATGATCCACGTCAGGGTATGTCAAAGAGAAGATTGGCAAGCAGAAAAGGCCCTTATGAACATGAGCACATTGAAGAAATAGATAAATTGGCCAATCTAGAGACCTGCACAGAAATGGAGGTCATCACGTTGCATGAACAAGAAAAGAAGACAAAGACTACTTCCCAACAAATCTCATCACAAAAACCCTCACACAGGTTGATTATCAAGGCTCCTAAAATGAGCATCTTCAATAAGAGAAGTAGTTCAAAATCCCTAGGGGCTAGCAGCCAACAAGACACCCTCAAGAAATGAGAGCCACGTCACCTTTTCCAATTATTGACTTGGAAGAAGAAGAATAGAAAGGAAAGATGTGCATGGAGATGGTAGACACTAAGATCCAGAACGAAGAGATCAATCTCGAAGACAAACCACAAAANAATACCAAAAAAATCACTGACATATTTGGAAAGTTGTTCTTTCATAGCTACTTGTTCAAACTTGTAGTGCATGAAGAAACATTTTCCAATAAAAAAGAAATCAAAAGCATCGTGAATGCATGTGATAAAATTAATCGCATATCAAAGCCAAAAGAGGACATCTCGATCCCTTAATTGTTGGATAAATAGTGCTTCTAAAGTGTTATGGTTGTTTTTTTCAAACACCAACTTGTAATTTCCCTGCTTTTGTGCATATACATATTATATAAACTTTTTTTCTTTTGGAGTTTTTTAATATTCGTTATAACATTTGTATGGAAGAAATCCAACCTATGCATTCACTTAAAACATATTAAAAAAAAACTATTGTTTGTATAACTATTTTAAGAATATGCTTACAAAAACATGCTATCAAACATACAAAATGTGATATTAAACACTTTGAATTCTAACTACAATTTTTTATTTTTTTCTCTTATAGGAAATTTCATCTGGCACAAGAATTGCCCCAATGTTTCCAACTACAACAACAAACACCATTGGTGAAGGTCTCTCAAGATCATTAGAAAAGCATGTTATCTTTCAACAATGCATGCCATCAAATACTTTGCACATAACATCTTCACAAATTCAACTTCCCAACAAGACTCTATACAATCGCCAGCGCCATACACTTCTTGCTACAGAAATAAACAAAAAAGAAAAGAAATAGATGGAACAATTACACTATTAATACATAACCACTAGCTCAATCACCACTCCTCTATCTACATCTAGGATCCAACAAAATGAACAACATCAAAGTAAATATGCTGAAAAAATATATATATATATAATAAATAAATAAAAACTTGGATAGACATAGAGAAACTTCACTTATAAACCAAAACCAACCTTGTGTGGAATTAACAACAGGTGTTCTACAAACTCAACTCCATACACATGCTTCCCACTCTTTCTGAAAACATATCGATTCCTTGTCTAACATACATACATTCACTACATGTATGGAATCATATCCTGGCATTCCTACTCGTCCATCTCTGAATGGACACATTTGTACTCGTTGTCATAGAGAAAATAATGGGTATCATTTCTCAAAATAAAATAATATGGACCCCGGTGACCAACCCATAGTTCTATCAATACTTACACAGGTTGAGGAAATGTTAATTGCTCAAGTTAGGCATGCTCGAAGTGGACAATACAAATATAGTGGCCACACTATTAGTTTCTTGCAACAAATGCTCCACATAGAGACTTTCTTGCCCCATCACCTTTCAGAACTTGATATCTTAGTTGTTGTTGTCCCTTGATCAAGTTTTGGGAGCTTCTTGGTCATGGTAACCTATTTTGGAACTTCGGCAATCTGTCGAAGGAGGAGCGCAAGACGAAGCAGAGATCATGGGATCTCGACCCCTCTTTTGCGCCTCTTTTTGGGTTGTTGGGAATATGTAATGGGAAAGGGATGTTGGCCCATGGGTTTACCCATGTTTAGGCCTATTTTGTGTATAAATAGATGCCTAGGCTAGGAAGAAAGATA
>JZKD02S1494030.1:0-10705 GCA_000966675.3 Picea glauca
AAGACATTCTCCATGACGCTAGGGTTTCGGGAGATGTTGATAGGTATAGTTGCAGCGATAGTCACCATATTTCCCTCAGCATGAATTTCCTGTGTAGTTAAGAGATTAATAGGACATGGCTGATCTCCCGTCATGGTGATAGTGAATTCTCCTACCTCGATTCGGCTTAACTCTGGGAGGAAGTATGATATTTGATGAAGATCTTCCCAAGGTTTGTCCAGACTAGTCAGTGCTTCGATTACTGCTTCGTCATAAGGCAAGACTAAGTCTAACGAATTGATGTTGGCGAGAGAACCCTAAGCCCAGATAGGCTCTAGAAGTAGATCTAACTCTTGTGCGGGAGTCAGATAAGAGTTAGCTGAAGCTTGCTGGACTAAAGAGTACGCTACTTCAGCGGTCGACAGAGGCATGGACATCCTGGGGTGCCCTATCTCATCCATCGTGGTTGATGGGGAAGGAAGAATCCAAGGATCCTCAAAGTAAGTCGTACGGAACGACGAAACTTGAAAAATATCAACCTTATGGTGATTCGATATAAACTTGACATCATCATGAGGAGGTGGGTAATCGAAGGTACCCATCAAGGATGGGCACAAATCAAATCCTACGTTAACGACACCGGGTTGAGGATTATCAATCATGGGAACCGTGGATGCCCCCAAAGCTGGGTCAGGTCTAGAGAAGGACAATTGATCGATGGTCACTATCCGACCCTCGTGTGGAAACAACAAGACTCAAAAAATTGTAGCAACCACAACTTGCATAGCATAAGTCCAATTCTGACCTAACAAAAGGTTATAGTCGAGGGGAGCATCAACTACCTCTACTTCGACACACACGGTCTTCCCTCCTAACTACACAGAGAAATAAGGAACGATGCCATGTGGTCGGAAAGAACGACCGTCAAACGCAGTGAGAAGAGTAGGTGATGGAGACAAAGCGGGCTGACCAATGGCCTTCCAACATGCTAACGACATAATGCATGTCGAGGCGCCCTCATCGACCACCGTGTGGAAGATATTCTGTGTAAAAGTTTTCATGGGATGAGCCACTACTATCTGAAATGCGACGTGGTAAGGCAAATGAGGTTTTAAGTCAGTCATATCTAACATGATGGTACCCAGGTTACAAGTCTCAGTAGAGCCTAAAGAAGTTAACAATGATTTCCTCTGAGCAGAGCAGCTTTGGAGGACCTCCAAAGCGGACATCACACAAGGGGTTTGTGATAAATCTTCCACCACAGAGTAATTCTGGGTGGCCCTTGTGTTTGGGTTGTGAGAATCTTTCTTAAATGCACCCTTTGGAATGCGTGTCATCGTTTCTCCCAATGTCTTCTCAATCTGTAGAGGAAGAGATGGGATTTCGGCTTCTTTGCCCTTCTCAGAAGTGCTTGGTTTACTATAGTCGTGTGCTCTAGTCGTTATGAAATCATCACCCCTAACCATATATACATTCGCGGATGAGGAATTATTTGGAGGAGGACATGTTTCTTGGCTACCCCCTTCTGTACTTGTAGAGGCTTGAGTTAAATTTTGTCCATGATGAAAGGGATTAGTCAACATGGCTTGTTGTTGCTGTGTGACAAACTTTTGGGCCTTTGCAAGTCGAGGACAAATATGGGTTGGGTGGTCTTCCGCACACAAGTTGCATGGATACCTCACCTTCTGTTTTTCCGTGGTGCCCTCACTAGCATTATCGGTGGGTTTTTTCTCCTCCTTACACTTCTTTTGTTGTTTTTTCTTCCCTTCAGGCTGTTGGGTGGCCTTTGGGTTAGTCGACTGCATGGAGTGTACTTCCAACRTTTGGGTAGGAGGAGTAGCCAAAGCAGTAGTYTGGATGGCCACTGAGTGTTGTATAGATAATTGTTGCAATTGTTTTGTCAATTGCTCAGCAKGCTTGGTTTGGGCTGAACCAACAATACCATCGGCATGTGGGCCAACTCTCTGTCTAKTTTTATCCARTATCAATCATGGTGCATACGGAAAGATGTTGTATAATAAACCAGACTRAGAATAGATAAGCTCAAACTGTTGATCCGTCATGATGGCATCTTCTTCGGAGAAAACCCCAGAAGTTGCGACGTCTTTGGATAATTGTGGGACCAGATACTTAAGGAACCACTCAAGTAGGAATGCTGGTGGGATTGGTACTTTAATTAGACTCTTCCAACGTCTCCACTCTCAGATATGATCAGAGATATGGTCCGTTGTTGTCTGTTCAAAATTGGCGAGCAACTCTATTCTAGCATCGTGTCTCACAGGTAAATGGAAATGGTTAAGGAAGGCCATCGCCAATTCGCCAAAGGCAGAGTATCTTGAGTGATCAAGCTCGATGTACCATTTCGCGGCACTCCTGATAAGAGTGTGTTGAAACAATCGTAGCTGTACGGAGTCATCTTTCAATGAGTTAGATGAACATCAAAGATGGAAGGTAGTGACATGATCACCTGGATCTTTGTTAGGCTTGGCCTCAAACTTTGGAATGTCCGAAGGCAACTTCGTTGGCATAGGAGGCCAACGTGGATCGTGAAAAATAGGATCATTTAACAAGATTGTCAAATCTGGCAAGTGTAACGTCGTCAGGAATGGTAGTTTGGGTTGCTGCTGATAGCCTGGGAAAAAGGGTCCTGGAGTTTGACTGGCACCAGGTTGCCAGGAAAAGTTTGGCTGCTGGCCCAGGTTCTGGTACAAACCATGGCCCTGACCAGCGTAAGGATTTTTGACCTGTGGAGACATCATTGACTAATTCCCCATAAAGGACATTGGATGTTGGGCATGCATCATGTTTGAAGGACTTTGGGAAGGATTACCCCATGTCGGTCCTGATGGGATAGGCATAGAAGTCTGTCCAGGGTTCCATTGACTGTGGAAAGAATTACCCCAGAACGACATTCTAGAGGATGGAACGGATCCTTGTCCTGAGTTCCAAGGTCCTGCTATATGTGCCCCCGATGTAGGAATAGTACCCTGTGTCGGAGTAGACTGTCCAAAAATGGGAGTGCCCCCAGATGGGAAAGCAGTGGATGCAAAAGTGTTGTTACCAAACATCTCGTTCCAAACAAACAGTGACGAACCTACCAGCATAGTGTGCGTAGGTGTTCCTTGACTCCCGACTCCAAATAAACTAGTGTGTGCAGGTTGCTCGACGGACTACTGATGCGGACCACCAAGTGAAGGGGACGAAGGAGGGATATGACCTCCGGCGTAAGGAAAATTTTTAAAAGGGATAGGAGTGCCCCCAAGTTGACCTTGTAGATGAGCGTTAGAGCTCCCTACCCCCAGACCCAAGGTCTGTAAAGTGGAGTAAGTGAGTGCAGGACTTGTACCCGAACTAGGCATACCGTAGGAGAACGGAGGGCCTGTTGCACTAGATGTGAAAGGAGTTGTGGTTGCCGCCATAGACGGGTTCGGTCCACTATGCGACATAGTTGCAGCCGAGAACATGGTGGCTCACACCGACGATGGTAAGTTAGGAGATGATTCTCCTATGGTAGCAACTGTGATGGGAATGGAAGAATTCCCAGAAGAAGTAACAACGTTTGTTTCCATAGTTGTGTGAAGCACTCACAGGCGTTCATAAAATTGGATTGGTATAATGACCGATGGCCAAGTATCAGTGGTTGGGGTATCAATCGAGCCAATATTGGTGGTTGATTCCTCCGGGAGTTGTTCAGGCACAATGGTTTGTAACCCGGTTGCTTCAAAAGACCCTTGTTGGTCTAGCTTCCGCCTCAATGGTGGCGGGGGTGGCTCCTGGATAACCAGCGGCAGGCCTAGAATCCTTCGTGACCGGCGGAGCTCGAGATCCTCCATTGTGTGAGAAGATATAAGACACGCTAAGGTATTCTAAACATTCAAATAGTAACACACACTAAAAAAGAAGCCCCTAAGAGATAAGACAAGCAATCACTAAACTATTTTGAAGAACAATTACAACAACCAACACTAGAGCAACTTATCGGTGCAAGTGAAACTTGAACATGGAAACACCCTCCGGGTATACTCTAAGAAGCGTGGCTTGATGTCTATCCTAGGTACCGCGGTATACCCCCACAGTCACCTGTGTATGTCCCTAAAAATATTGGCAACTAGGTTGCCAGCACGCGAACAGTCACCAGGCAGGTACAGTCGAAAGTTGGGTAGACCATAATGAGCAGGGTATCAAGCCTGAAACCTATCAAGGGTATCGAGAGAAAATGGTCTGGAAGACAACTGAGGACCTCGAACGTATTTGAGACCCACGAAGCCCCGTGCCAAATGCAAACGACAGAATCCCAAAACAAGCCCTTGATATGTGTTCTCCACTATGCTTGGTCCGGCTTTGGAGGGGTTATCTCCACTACCTTTCCTCATGTGACCTCATGTTTATCCCCTGTGTTTGAGGGGGGTCCCAGATAAATTCCACAAAAATTGAATTCTACACTCCCTATCACATAATCCAATGTTTGGTTTTGAATGGCCTTGGAGAGTTTCCTCTCCAACCTAATCCAAGGCCCTAGTCCTGAACTAGTTTGTTAACCCTACAAACAAAAANAGAATAGATAAGCTCAAACTGTTGATCCGTCATGATGGCATCTTCTTCGGAGAAAACCCCAGAAGTTGCGACGTCTTTGGATAATTGTGGGACCAGATACTTAAGGAACCACTCAAGTAGGAATGCTGGTGGGATTGGTACTTTAATTAGACTCTTCCAACGTCTCCACTCTCAGATATGATCAGAGATATGGTCCGTTGTTGTCTGTTCAAAATTGGCGAGCAACTCTATTCTAGCATCGTGTCTCACAGGTAAATGGAAATGGTTAAGGAAGGCCATCGCCAATTCGCCAAAGGCAGAGTATCTTGAGTGATCAAGCTCGATGTACCATTTCGCGGCACTCCTGATAAGAGTGTGTTGAAACAATCGTAGCTGTACGGAGTCATCTTTCAATGAGTTAGATGAACATCAAAGATGGAAGGTAGTGACATGATCACCTGGATCTTTGTTAGGCTTGGCCTCAAACTTTGGAATGTCCGAAGGCAACTTCGTTGGCATAGGAGGCCAACGTGGATCGTGAAAAATAGGATCATTTAACAAGATTGTCAAATCTGGCAAGTGTAACGTCGTCAGGAATGGTAGTTTGGGTTGCTGCTGATAGCCTGGGAAAAAGGGTCCTGGAGTTTGACTGGCACCAGGTTGCCAGGAAAAGTTTGGCTGCTGGCCCAGGTTCTGGTACAAACCATGGCCCTGACCAGCGTAAGGATTTTTGACCTGTGGAGACATCATTGACTAATTCCCCATAAAGGACATTGGATGTTGGGCATGCATCATGTTTGAAGGACTTTGGGAAGGATTACCCCATGTCGGTCCTGATGGGATAGGCATAGAAGTCTGTCCAGGGTTCCATTGACTGTGGAAAGAATTACCCCAGAACGACATTCTAGAGGATGGAACGGATCCTTGTCCTGAGTTCCAAGGTCCTGCTATATGTGCCCCCGACGTAGGAATAGTACCCTGTGTCGGAGTAGACTGTCCAAAAATGGGAGTGCCCCCAGATGGGAAAGCAGTGGATGCAAAAGTGTTGTTACCAAACGTCTCGTTCCAAACAAACAGTGACGAACCTACCAGCATAGTGTGCGTAGGTGTTCCTTGACTTCCGACTCCAAATAAACTAGTGTGTGCAGGTTGCTCGACGGACTGCTGATGCGGACCACCAAGTGAAGGGGACGAAGGAGGGATATGACCTCCGATGTAAGGAAAAGAATTAAAAGGGATAGGAGTGCCCCCAAGTTGACCTTGTAGATGAGCGTTAGAGCTCCCTGCCCCCAGACCCAAAGTCTGTAAAGTGGAGTAAGTGAGTGCAGGACTTGTACCCGAACTAGGCATACCGTAGGAGAACGGAGGGCCTATTGCACTAGATGTGAAAGGAGTTGTGGTTGCCGCCATAGACGGGTTCGGTCCACTATGCGACATAGTTGCAGCCGAGAACATGGTGGCTCAGACTGACGATGGTAAGTTAGGAGATGATTCTCCTATGGTAGCAACTGTGATGGGAATGGAAGAATTCCCAGAAGAAGTAACAACATTTGTTTCCATAGTTGTGTGAAGCACTCACAGGCGTTCATAAAATTGGATTGGTATAATGACCGATGGCCAAGTATCAGTGGTTGGGGTTTCAATCGAGCCAATATTGGTGGCTTATTCCTCCAGGAGTTGTTCGGGCACAATGGTTTGTAACCCGGTTGCTTCAAAAGACCCTTGTTGGTCTAGCTTCCGCCTCAATGGTGGCGGGGGTGGCTCCTGGATAACCAACGGCAGGCCTAGAATCCTTCGTGACCGGCGGAGCTCGATATCCTCCATTGTGTGAGAAGATATAAGACATGCTAAGGTATTCTACACATTCAAATAGTAACACACACTAAAAAAGAAGCCCCTAAGAGATAAGACAAGCAATCACTAAACTATTTTGAAGAACAATTACAACAACCAACACTAGAGCAACTTATCGGTGCAAGTGAAACTTGAACATGGAAACACCCTCCGGGTATACTCTAAGAAGCGTGGCTTGATGTCTATCCTAGGTACCGCGGTATACCCCCACAGTCACCTGTGTATGTCCCTAAAAATATTGGCAACTAGGTTGCCAGCACGCGAACAGTCACCAGGCAGGTACAGTCGAAAGTTGGGTAGACCATAATGAGCAGGGTATCAAGCCTGAAACCTATCAAGGGTATCGAGAGAAAATGGTCTGGAAGACAACTGAGGACCTCGAACGTATTTGAGACCCACGAAGCCCCGTGCCAAATGCAAACGACAGAATCCCAAAACAAGCCCTTGATATGTGTTCTCCACTATGCTTGGTCCGGCTTTGGAGGGGTTATCTCCACTACCTTTCCTCATGTGACCTCATGTTTATCCCCTGTGTTTGAGGGGGGTCCCAGATAAATTCCACAAAAATTGAATTCTACACTCCCTATCACATAATCCAATGTTTGGTTTTGAATGGCCTTGGAGAGTTTCCTCTCCAACCTAATCCAAGGCCCTAGTCCTGAACTAGTTTGTTAACCCTACAAACAAAAAKTCTAATAGATTTTAAAGTAGCRTTTCTTTTATGGGATTTTTTACGTCACGTGATATGAAGGTGAAACTGATGATGTGTAAAGAGTAAATMAAAAACGAATGAAAAAAGCTAGAAACAAAAGACTTTTACTAAATGCAAAAATCAACAACTTTTCACAAAGAAAGATTTCTTTTTCTTTTCAATTTTTMTAAGATTTCATGCAGCAAACATAAAGGAATTTCGCTCGAMTACGAGCTAATTATGATCTAAATGCACTGCAAAACTTATGAACAAAAAGACTTCTTCCTAGCTATTGATGCAGAAGCACAATATTCAAACAAAGAAGAAAATGAAAAGTTTTTTTTTTTTCTTTTTTATTTATTTACGTGTTAATCAAGCAACAAAGGGAAAATAATGACAAGCCTAAAACCAAGAAAACAAACAAAATTCTGGCTTAAAGAACAGATCGCAAAGAATCATAGAAAATACACGCAATGGCAATTAAGAAATCAAAGATTACTATGCTTGTCTAAAAACCATAAAACATTTTTTTTCTTTTTATCTTTTCTATCAACTATCAACTAAGAAAAAGCAGGCTAAGGGTAAGATGACCTAACCTACTGACTGTTCAACCCTAGACTCAAACACCTGAGAGGAACACTTCTCACCAAAGGAGGGGATGACTGCCCCACCCTGACTAAAAAGAAGCCTGTCAAGCATGCTACTGTCATTGAAACAGCACGCGTGCGAACGCGTGCTGAGCTGAAACAGGATGCGTGTACACGTGGTCTGACCTTGTACAGGCCGCGTGTATGTGTAACCTCTAAGAAAAGAATAAACATAGGCAAACTAGACCAGGAAGAGGCCTCTGGTATTGATAACTAGGGTATCTTGAAGGCTTGGATGATTCTTCTAACAGAAAAGAAAAAATAATTGCAAGGAATAACAAAACACAAAAAGAAAATTGAGACAGGATCATGAACCAACAAGACTCAAACAGGATCCATAAAACCCCCTGAGAATGTATAATTTTGACAGGGAAAAGGAGGATTGCCTCTCAAGTTCTCTGAGCTCCTACACGCTACTGAAACCTATACAGCTAGCATTCACACGTGGGCTATAAGAGATTAGGGCGTGAGTACACGCGTGCAGACCTTCTGCAGACCGCATGTACCTCTGTGTGTCCTGATAATTACCCTCAAGCAACAGTCAAGGAAAAACTAGTATAAAGAACCAGGCTCCCTGCTAGCTCAGGCCTAACAGAAAACAAACAGACAATGAAAGACAGAAAATCTGATCTTTTAAACTACCCACAAACTCTACTAAATCCAGAAACCCTAACGAGTATATCCCCAGTACGATTGCCAACTCTGTTGTTGGGAAAAATACCCTACGGACTAGAAAACTAGGGTCAAACTTGCATGCAGATTTTGACCGTAAAGAAATCACTTTTTATCCTACCATCCAAAACTTAAACCCCTCTTTCGCGATACATGCATGGAAAGAAACTACTAACCTTGTTATTGATGTTTGGTGTAGATCCTCCGTTGTGCTTTTGTCTGTTTGCTGGTGCTGCTCCTTCCAACGATAACCTGCAATCAAAACAAACAACGATGCATGCATGCTACTTTTCTACTTGAGGGTTAGAAATTAAGCACAAATTAAACAAATCATAGNGAGGGAGGTTCGATCCAGCTTATCCTGAGGGCCTAGGGCCATTCCGACAGTTGGGTTTTGTTGCAAGGGCATGAACATCAGTTTGAGGGATTTTCTAGAGGGTTATCATCATTCTATATTTTTCTGTAGATTGGGATGTCGTGGAGCCATAGGGGACGTCTTGTGATTCAGTAAAACTCAGATCTAGGGAGATCTGCTTGAGATCTGAGCTCGAAACTTCTCCCATGAGATTCTCATAGCCCGATCTATATTCTTGGAGAGTTTCAGAACATTTGGAGGCCTCCTTCATTAGGGCCGAACCAGTTAGGGTTCCAATCATCCAGTGGGGCACCCCATTCAGTGGGAAATTCAGATCTACGGAGACTGAGAGGGATCTTGGAGATTCAGGCACCTGGGTTATTCTTACCATTTCCCGATCTATATTCTGGGAGAGTTTCAGAGAATTTGGAGGTCTCCTTCATCAGGGCCAAACCATCTAGGGTTTCAGTCATCTAGTGGGGCACCCCATTCAGTGGGAAATTCAGATCTACAGAGATTGAGAGGGATCTTGGAGATCCAGGCACCTGGGTTATTCTTACCATCACCCGATCTATCAATTGGCATATTTCTTAGGGTGATTGGACACTTTTGGTAGTACGGACGAGTTGTTGAGGGTTTCAGCCTTCTATTGGAGCATGGCATTCTTCAGTTGGAGAGTTTGGCATTTAGATATACTTGTATTGATCTTCATTTCTTATTCAGCCTTTGGAGGCATTATTTTGTATTAGCGGGAGCATTTTGTAGCAGCTCATATCTATTGCTTGTNAAAGAATTTGGCTTGGGATCATTACAGTGGTATCAGAGCCTTGATCCTCCAAACCCGTGGAGAGATCAGTGCATGCAGAAGTACAGGGGAATTGGTATGGGTCGAAGGAAGATAACCAACAGTGAAATAGAGGTAGAAATAGAAGGTTCAGGAGACGACCATGAGCCTCAGGGCTTGGCTCTCTTAGTAACTGAATTTGGTAAGTTCCAACAAAACATGAACCGCACAGAAAGAACATTGGTCCGACAGTTGGATGAGTATCAGGAAACCAACAGAAGAGGACAGGCTGAAATCTCTGAAACCTTGAAGAAAGTTGATGAGAATCTACAGAAAATGAACGAGAACCAAACTAGGATAACTGAACTTCTGATGCAAGTAACCCATCGAGGCAAAGATCCTGATACGTATGGGAATAAGGAGGCTAGAGGGTCTGGTGGAACCCATGGGGAAGGTAGATACAACCTAGAGAAAGCACCAGGATCCGAAGGAAGTCTTGGAGGTGGCATGTTCCATGGGCATATGGGTAGCAAGACCAATCATAGGTCATACGTGCCAGTGTTCATAGATGAACCACTAGGCCAACACTCAGGTAGCAGAGCTAACCCCAGACCATACATGCCCACATTTACATATGAGCAAGAGCAACATGAATAGGTCGAAGATTTTGTGGCACAATTGGCCAAGAGTACCAGGGAATACTACAGCTTGGATATGAAAGTTCAAAGACAGATGTCGCTAGACTAGTATTGTCAACTCAGGTTCAGAAACTAGCCTAGGACGAACCAAAGGGGAAGCTTTGAGTTTGAGCAAAGGGCAGGGAAGATAGAGATTCCATACTTTGATGGTACAACTAAGATGACAACACAAGCATGGGTGCAGAAGCTGGATACTTACCTGCAACTTAATCCCATGAGAGAGATGAAGTCCATCAATTTTGCCACTATGTACTTGGATGAAAAGGCCCATGACTGGTGGTACCATGGGCTCACCACACTCGGCCATAACCAGATTGTATCCTATATAGAATTCACTCAGAGGATCATTGATAGATTTGATCTAGGAGATCCTGAGTTACACTTCCGAGAGCTCACCCAACTCAAGCAAACAGGTACGGCTGAGGCATACATTGATGAGTTCCAGAGATTAGTAGTGATGGTGCAAGATATGTCCCCAACTAGGCTCATGAT
>JZKD02S1494041.1:0-10705 GCA_000966675.3 Picea glauca
TTTCATTAAAGATGCCAAAGAAGAATGCAAATGGAGTACCTGAAACTTTCAAAAGTTTTATTCAAAAAGTCAAGTTTGAAAGAGAAAGAATGAGATGTGTTCAAAATGTTCAACTTGATGACACCCTTGATCACTACATTTGGAATGGGCTCGACACTGTTCAATATAAAATGATATTAGGTGATTGTGAACAACTTGCAAATATTGTTCCTAAAAACGAATACCCCCTAGTTATTGTGGATATCCCTCATGGTTATAATATCCAAAACATTGGATATGATACTAAGCCTTATACTTACCAAGCTTTCAATAAAGTGGTTATGGGATTTACGAAAGTTACAACATCACCATTTTGGAGATTTCTAGTATTTCATTCAGACACACAACAAATATTAGTACAATCAAGCTTCAAGGGGAAAGAAAAGACAAGGATGCAGTTTATTTGGTAAGATATTGAAAGTGTATGTTTAGCAATTAAAATTAGAAAACAATTTTATTAATTCACAAGTTAATTGAATTTGCACTTATTTATGTTACAGGCACAAGACTAATATTCAGAACTCCAATAGAGAATCATTTAAACGTGATTTTGAGAGTATACATCTTGCAACCTGGACAAAAGATGATTCTTATAATTATATTCTTGTGAATGCAAAGGATGGAGAGACTCCTAGTAGTATATTGGTATACAATGTTGTGGTTAGAAAGCTAGAATATGAGGAAAAATATTTGAAAGGAGAGATGGTTAACATTTATCAAAAACCGCAAGCATTAATTAATTATTTTATAGATACATTTTCAAATGAAGGAGATTGAGTTTTTGATTTGTTCTCGGGTTCAGGTAAGAATTATGATTTAATATTTATGAAATCATACTTCAATCTTATATTATTTTTAATTTATGTCTTTTTACAGTATCTAACTTCATTATTTATTTTGTATTTGGTGATTAGGTACAACATTAGTGTGTTTCCTACAAAAATGAAGGAATTGTATAGCCATTGAAAGTGACCCAATGCAGTGAAGTTTTATTCAACAAAGAATTAATGTTATTCCGACTCTTCCAGATGAAATGCCAAAAGTTGGCTTGGGAAAAGGAGATTTTAGTGAATCAAAGGTGGCAAAATTGTCAAAGGAACCTCAAGTACCATTAGGAGGAATTATTGGAAAGGATCTCTTTGGAGGGATCACTTTCGAGAAATTGTGGATATCAAAGAACCAATGGACGAACAATGACACAATGGAAGCACAAAATGACGTCGAAGAAGATGATAATGTGTTTGTTGAGAATGATAAATTTGGGATATATGATATTGTTGATTAGTTTTAAGAAGCCTTTTAAGACGATTCCCAAGTTTGAAATTTTTTTATGAGCTATAACTGTAATGTTTTGACTTTCAGATTTTAAAATAAGAATAAAGATGTATCTATTGTTGTTTTGTGATGAATCTTTTTATTGTTTTTTTTTTCGTTTTATTTGTATGTGAATCACTATACATTGGAAAATTTTATTAAATGTTGTCATTTTTTACTTCAAATGTATAAAAATATGAAACGAAAATTATAATTTTTTATAAAATTTTGACTTTTTTTTGTTCAATTATATCCATAAAAATGCTTTATTTGACATGTTATTTTAAGGAATATGTACCAAAATGTATAGGTTTTTATTATAGATGGCTATAAAATGTGTATTTTTTTTCTAAATATTCAAAAATAGTGTTATTTAACTACAATTTTTTTCGATGTATTGAAGTAAAGGTAAACAATGTGTTAAAAATGATGTTTTCACTATATTTAAAAAGTATGGAACAATAAATTAATAAGGAGACGAAATTATATGAAAAATCGTAACTTCAAAAAAGCAAATGGTAAAAAATATTTTTAAAATAGATAGAAGCATGAAAAAATGACTAAAAACACCATTGAATAAAAAAAAAGAGAAAATAGATGAAAAATAAGCATTTAAAAAATAATGTGGAAACATTATGGATTGAAAAATTTAAAATATCGAAAAACCACCTAAAAACGGAGGGGGGGTGCTACCGGTAGCACCATTTTTAAAAACGGGGTAAAAAATTGGACCCCCCAAAAAATGAGAACTTTGTGGAGTTTTTGTTAAGTTGGTAACTATCTTACTCTCCTTTACTACCTGGCTAGCATGGCTTGTAGTAGGCAAGGTTGGTTCATACCCCAAGTCTTGTATCCCTTCTTCCATGGATGAGTTTGAGCTCGCTATTCAGTTTGGCATATCTGTCATGGTTATATCTTGTCCATGTGCCATGGGCCTTACAACACCCATTGTAGTCATGGTAAGTACTGGATTAGGTTCCACACAAGGTGTTCTGATTAAAAGTGGAAAGGCGCTTGAGAGTGCACATAAAGTAAGTGAATATGGGGATGTGTAGGCATTATAGTTGTATCTGAGAGAAGCTCCTAGTGCTTTTGGAAATTCCTGACCAAAGGGGGGTGGTGACACTCATTCTTGAAGGTGATCCATAGTCTACTTGTCAATCCTCACTTAAAAAGGACAAACTTAATCCAACCCTCCCACCCAGGCATGGAAGAATTTTTTGATACGACTGCGACTAGATCTTGTACCTGACACGTATCTTTGTCATTGCCTTCTTTTTTACGTGTCTGCAGAAGGAATCACTTTCATCGACTGGAACTAATTGAGGTGGAGAAACATTCCCTCTCATTTCATGACTGGCTTGAGCACAGGATATGTGCTTCAACCTATCCCATTTATTGAAACAAAGGAGCGTATGCACCTGTCATTACGCTTAGGCACAACACATGACGAGTAACAATGGATATGCTTACTCTGCTACTAGAATAGGTGTTGGAGAAATTGTTGGTGTTGTATCGAATTTTTCTACTAGTGCTGCTACTAAAATTAATGTTGCTCATGTTCAATGCATTATATGCATTCTTGTTAAGGCTCATTACTCATTGTGTGGATCTGGACTTGGTTGTGTCACTAATGTTCTTTGTGTAGTGGAAATCAATGGATGCTTACTACTTTGGAGCGTAGTTGAGAGACTCTATTTTCTTTGAGTTTCAGATATCAGAACAGGATTTGACCATTCGAACTACCCCTTATTGTTGGTTACAGAAAATAGAGTATCCTAGATTGTTTCATATTCTCAAGCATCACCAGCAAAGGCAACAACGCCGCACTCGACCGGTTGGACATGAATGGTGTGTTGAACCCCACCACCTCTACTAACCCCAGTGCTCCCAATTTTTTGTTTTCTCTCAACGGAGGATAAAGAAGAGAATGTGAATGTGAAGGATCCAGCCCGACTCGGTCGAGACATGAGAAAAACGATGATTGTGGACAACATCCATGTCTCCTATTTTTTTCAACCTAAGAAGGTGATGCCTATATCTTCCTACTTTGAAGTTTGAACATCACCCAGACGATGGTGAGCTGAATTGGGTGATGTCCATTCTCTCCACTGTTGTGGAATGGAACAAGGACGTTAGGGGCATTCTCAAGCATCTGAGGTACCAATTGCCAGAATAAAAGTTGTAGTCTGTTAATGGATTTTCTAAATAGTAAGTCCTCTATGGATTTTAGTGTTAAAATTTGTTGGACATCCAGACTATTTTGTAGTTAATCGTTGTGAAGTGTCCGTTAACACTAATATTTTCATGATCAAATTGTGGCCTTAAAGGCGCTACAGGAAGTTCCACACCCCAGTAACAAAATTCACCAAAGTAGCACCACATTTGTTCTATTTGGCTCCATATGCTTGTCTATTTTATTGTTCTACTCATGTTACTTTGAAACACCCATTTCCAATGCCAAATTTCATTTAGTGGAATTTTATTTTTTATATAAAATCATTATGTTAGTTTTGATTTTATATTTTAAATAAAATTCCACTCTTCTATCTACCCCACTCATTCTCTCACCTCACCTACCCATCCACATCAACATTCCACTTTCACGTCCATTCTACGTTGATTCCATTAGAAGTATCATATACACCTTATATTATAACTACCATTCCATTGATAAAAGTCATATTGAAATTGTTGTGCGTTATTTTTATAGAAAGCCACAATATACACTACAAAAAAGAGCACTCGACAACACTGGGGCGACCACGAAGTTTCAATTACAGGTATCGACAGCAGTAGTTATCATCGCCACATGGAATGATTTTACAAACTCCAAAACATAAATGAACGTCGAGGGCCAAGTGCCAATTCGTAGGTGTAATTTGGTCCTTCATCCGGCAACTCAGATTTACATATCAGGTGTAATCTAGTCCTTCATCTGACAGCTTGAATTTACATATAAGGTGAATATCGACCTTCATCTGGCACTTAATACGAAACTCAGAGCGCAGTGAGGCCGTTGGTTAGCATATTCGCGGGCCTTCTATGGAAAATATCAAACATGGGTTTTTTGTCTATTAGAACCCTCTTGATATGAGTCATATCAGGCTTTCGTTTGAGCAGTTGAATTCACCCCTATTTTTTAGGCTATGGATGTTAATAAAGATTTTGTTTGTTTTTGTCTCATTGATGAAGGTTAACGATTTTCTGTTTTAGAAAAGTGTCGATCCTGGTCGACCTCTCAACTGTAATGAAACTCTGTATGTATGAGGCAACTAAAAATATCCAGAGAGGGGGAATTCAGTCGAAGGGACTGAAGAAAAGAGTTGGAGAAAGCTAGGGGTTCGATCTCTGGCATTGAAATTTCATGTAAGATCTTGTAAAAACCTTGTGTAAGAATTCTATGTAAATATTTCAACTGATAACAAAGTTTATGATCAGTTTGTCTTTCCCTATCATCAGTTTATCATTTTTTTTATTTTTCATCTGCTTAAATGTATTTTGCTGCTATATGGTATATGTATGCAATTATGCATTGAGAAGATTGTAGTATAGGATATACTATAGTTTTTTCCATATGCCACATTTGATACTTAGTCAGAAAGGATTTCTAAATGTCGAATATTCATCCTTGTAAGTGTATAAAGGAGTAGGGTGTTTTCTTATGTACTTGCAGTTTTGTTTTCTTCATATCTTCACTCCATTTTTCTGCAACCTTAATATTGTTCCAAGTTTTGTTATCTTGACTTGCTACCCATAGAATGTTGAATCAAGGGGGATGATTTTTTTACTGAGAATCCATCTTTGATCCTACCACTCTCAAAAAAAATTAATTTAAACTCTTATTGAACATTTTGAAGCAATATGTGCTAGTCTTGACTCAATAGCAATCTTGAGTTGACTTCTAGTGTTAACATTTTTGGCATCGTTTTCGGGGAGCGAAGACACGAAGAAAATATTCCCTGGGAGAATGACATAGAATAGATCCATCTCTTGATGGTAGACAGGAGCGAGGCACTAACTTGACTGCAATTTTATACCTGACGACTCCACTCCATGAAGAAAGAACCTATTGGTGACTTCATTGATAAGGGACAACAGTAGCAATGGAAGCTATCTTGGCTAGGAGGTTCGCACCTCTTAATTTTTCAATTGTTCCTGGCTTTCCTAATCCTGTGATTTCTTTCTTAGAATGTGCAGACTTTCTTCATGTTTTTAGTGGAAAGGAGGAAGATAATCCTGCACATAGTCTCGTCAAGTTTCATCAGTGCATAGATCAACTGGATGTCTATCATGAAGATGCTCTCATAAATATGTTTTTATACTCATTAGATGGTTATGCTTGAAAGTGGTACCGGTCGCTTTTTGTTGCCAACATATTTTCTTTGAAGGAATTACCTGCAGCATTCAACAAGTATTGTAAAAGGTATTACTCTACTGACACACTTCTTGAAGATTGTTGTGAAAGGTTTAAGTCTTATGTTCAGCATACAGTAGAGTGTTCCTCATGTGAAGAGCTCTGTGAAGATCTTGTTGAAAGAGAAATTAAAGAATATTTAATTCTTGAAGAAAATACTTCAAATCCTTCTATTCAAGAGGAGCTTGAAACATGTGATAGTCTCGTGCAAAATGAATTTGATCATGAAGTGATTAGAGATATTTTTCAAGATAAAGAGGTTTTTCATGACAGAGTTTTTAAAACTCCTCCTTTGTTCGATGATTATGGAGACAGTGATTTTGAAGACCAAGAACAAGTTGCTTTCCTTTTCTATAAAATTTATAAATGTAATGAGCTAGCATATGACAATTTTAAATCACATTCTTTGGAAGATGTTGAAGCAGAGAAGATCGAATTTGTGGCAAATCCTATTCTTCATGTATATTTCATTTCAGATTCCAGTAAACAACAGTATGAAGGGAATATTGAAGAACTGTAGGAACAATTGATCTTATCTTCACCACCAACGGTTGAGCATCCATCTCTAGAGATCATCAAGACTGCGTTCATCGTGTTTGAACCTGGATCTACAGAAGATATCAAACAAGATTTGGTCAACAATGACATCAGCTTGTAACTCATTTCATTTGAAAAGAAAAAAGAGGTATTCCCTTATGATTTTGATGACCCCGTAGCAAGATATATGGAGTTGTATTGGGGTCATCATTCTTATATTTATGACTTCATGAAGGTAGATTTCCATAGTTGTAAGAATGGGAAGATTGTTCATTTCTTTTTCTATTCTCTAGTCTTCTCATCTATATATATGCTTAAAGATGGAAGTAGATTTCAGTTTGTGATTCAGTTACTTGAATGGTTGTATTGGATTTTCCATATAACTTTAGCAGGCAGCAAAATTGGCTAGAAGTAGGAATGTATATAAATAAGCTTTCCATGCAAGCATTTGGTTTTCAGTTTGAATGCAACCTTTAATTTGTATTTGGATTGCAGTGTGAGCTTTTCTTTCGGTAGTGTGTTTTTCAGAATTTGAATAAATTGCAGAAGTTTGAAAGGTGGTGAATGACTCCATAACCCAATGGATAAGACACAAGTCTGTTGAGTTCTTGGAGTCTCACTAGGAAAACTCCATCCCCTCTGGAGCCAATGTTAGCACTAATATTCTCATGATCAAATTGTGGCCTTAAAGGTGCTATAGGAAGTTCCAGACCCCGATAAAAAAATTCACCAAAGTAGCACCGCAAATGTTATATTTGTCTCCATATGCTTTCCTATTTTATTGTGCTACTCATGTCACTTCTTTGAAACGCCCATTTCCAATGCCAAATTTCATTTAGTGGAATTTTATTTTTTATATAAAATCATTATGTTATTTTGATTTTATATTTTAAATAAAATAAATAAAATTCCACTCATCTATCTACCCCACTCATTATCTCACCTCACCTACCCATCTACCTCGACATTCCACTTTCACCTTCATTCAACGTTGATTCCATTAGAAGTATCATATCCACTTTATATTATAACTACCATTCCATTGATAAAAGTCATATTGAATTTGTCGTGCGTTATTGTTATAGAAAGCCACAATATACACTGCAAAAAAGAGCACTCGACAGCACTGGGGGACCACCAAGTTTCAATTACAGGTAGCGACGGTAAAAATAAATGAACATCGAGGTCTAAGTGCCATTTCGTAGGTGTAATCCGCTCCTTCATCCAACAGCTCAGATTTACATATTAGGTGTAATCTGGTCCTTCATCCAATAGCTCGAATTTACATATTAGGCGAATCTAGACCTTCATTCGGCACTTAATACAAAACTCGGAGCATAGTGAGGCCATTGGTTAGCATATCCGCAGGTCTTCTCTGGAAAATACCGAACATGGGTTTTTTGTCTATTAGAACCCTCTTTCTATGAGTCCTATCATGATTTTGTTTGAGCAATTGAATTTGCCCCTATTTTCAAGGCTATGGATGTTAATGAAGATGTTGATTGTTGTTGTCTCATTGATGAGGGTTAACGATTTTCCTTTTTAGAAGAGTGTCGACCCTGTTCGACCTCTCAGTTGTAATGAAACTTTATATGTATGAGGCAACTAAAAAGATCCAGAGAGCGGGAATTCAGTCGGAGGGACTACAAAAAAGAGATGGAGAAAGCTAGGGGTTCGATCTCTGGCATTGAAATTTCATGTAACATCTTGCAAAAACCTTGTGTAGGACTTCTATGTAAATATTTCAACTAATAACAAAGTTTATGATCAGTTTGTCTTTCCCTATCCTCAATTTATCAATTTTTTTTTCATTTGCTTAAATGTATTTTGTTGCTATATGGTATATGTATGCAATTATGCGTTGAGAATACCGTAGTATAAGATATACTATAGTTTTTTCCACGGGCCACATTTGAGACTTATATTCACAATTAGAAAAGATTTCTAAATGTTGAATATTCATCCTTGTAAGTGTATAAAGGAGTAGGGTGTTCTCTTATCTACTTGCAGTTTTGTTTTCTTCATATCTTCACTCCATTTTTCTACAACCTTAATATTGTTCCAGGTTTTGTTAGCTTGACCTGCTGCCCATAAAATGTTGAAGCAAGGGGCCTGAATTTGTTATTGAGCCTCCATCTCTAATCCTACCACTCTCAAACTTTTTTAAACTAAACCCTTATTGAACATTTTGAAGCAATATGTGCTAGGCTTTACTCAATAGCAGTCTTGAGTTGACTTCTAGTGTTAACAGTGTCTTCCTATATTACAAAATATTTGGACATTTGAATAGTGTTCAAGGATAACAGAGGTGAGGTGGTGGATTTGGACATCTGGATATTGTGCAGGGATATCAGAGGTGAGGCGGTGGATTTGGACAGTTGGATATTGTTTAGGGATAGCATATGTGAGGTGGCGAGGGTGTGTCAATTATGCTACTCCACCCAAATTTGTTTGAAGGCGGTGCATTTCATTCATTTATAAATTGAATTGACATTGTATTGTTAATACTTCATCGAAATTTGTTTGAATTTTGTGCATGTCATTCATTTATTTAATTGACATTGTACTGTTAATGCCATTGACATTGAAGTGTTAATGGGCAAAACCACCGTTGTAATAACACTTCAATATTTATATCGTAAGTGTTAATGATGCAATAGCACTTCAATATTTACATCCTCGACGTTATTGTGTGCATCCATCATATCCCATTGTAGTGTTATTACTTCATCGAAATTGTAAGGTTTTGCATGCCATTCATTGATTTAACTGACATTGTGAATGTCATTGTATTGTCAATTCCATTGATATTGAAGTGTTAATGCGAGCAGCCACAACTGCAATAACACTTCAATTTTTCTTCAATCGTTATATCCTAGGCGTTAATGTTGCAATAACATTTCAATCTTTATATCCTAAGAGTTAATGTGTGCAGCCACAACTACAATAACGCTTCAATCTTAATATCCAATAAGCTTTGAGAAAAATAAACATTTGTATTTGCGTTAAATGATATAATATAAAGTATTTAAATTTTTGTAAGTTAAACTTTAGATTTTAACAAAATATTAAATGTCAAACGTTAACTAATAGGATGTCAACGATAAATCGAATGCTAAAGTACCATGTGAAGAAGGGACTAATAGTTTGAATAGTCATCCCAATGTGTAGCATATTCACACCATACAAAAGAGACTTAGAACTCATTGTTTTTCAAATTTGTGAATTCATTTGTCCATATTTATGTTTTCCCTGTGTGGTATTGAACTTATTTTACCTTTCTAAGATGCATACTAGTGTCCATAACACATTTACTAGTTTCACAACAATTTTTTAATGCAACGTATCGATTAAATGTTGTATATGCATATGACATGATGCTTTTGGTGCATGTCGCATGTCACAGACATGAATAATAACACAAATAGTCCAAATTAAATCTCTTCTTCTCATGAGCATGAACTGGCATTATACAAATATCATAGTTACTTTTTCTTTTTTAATATGATTAATGTATGATTTTAAGTAAAACAAGTTATAATATTTTAGTGATGGAGGAAGAATTAGTTGATTTTATAGGAAATCTATATGAGGGGATTTTGGTATGTTCTTGTCTTAGTTTTAGAGATTTTCCAGTGGTTGGAGGAGATCTGAACTTCTCCCTTAGTGCATCAAAGATATAGGGTTTAGTGGCCTAGTTGGATATCCTATTTGATTTCTTCGTAAACAATTTAGAAAGGGTAGGCTTGTTGGATATAGAACCAATAAAACTCATCCCTATTTGGACCAATAGGAGGTTGGGTGAGGAAAGAATAGAAAAGAGGTTGGACTGCTTTCTGGTTTTAGAAGATTTCCTTGACGAGGCACAAAAAATCTAACAATGGGTTTCCTGGAGATGGCCCTTGCCCAAGGGAAGCCACCTGGCCCCTTCAAGATGAACCCTAAATGGATGAAGGAAGAACACTTTGTGCAAAAAATCAAAGATTCTTGGAAACCCTGTGATGGCTCTCTTACTAAATCAACACCTATCCAATTCCACCAAAACTTGGAAAAGGTCAAGCAGGTGGCAATCTCATGGTTGAGGGAAAAAGAAAGGACAACAAAACTCTAAAGGAGGTTGAAGAGATTCCAGCCTCCAACTACGACAAGGATGCATTTGGTTTCTTGACAACAAATAAGAAATCTAAGATAAGTCAACTTGAAAACAAAAGAAGGAAAATACTATTGGATAGAGAAAAAGAATGGCTCTTTACAAGCAAGGAAATTTGGCTACATGCAGGAGATGACTGTTAGGATATCTAGACACTTAGGAGTTAGTTAAGATCTACTTGGTCTAATATGTCGTTAGGTAAAAGTGTGTTTCTTTAGTATGCATTAGTATGCATTTGTAGTTAGGAA